>JABUQX010052428.1:70000-87901 GCA_015478945.1 Trachelipus rathkii
CTTCTTCTTTTTCTTTTTCCATCTTTATCTGTAACGCCATCCATTGTCTTGTACTCCGTACTTTTCAGTTGGGACCCCCCTTCAGGGGGTCCTCAGACACCTTTGATGGTTCTAAAAACCTCAATAATGAGGTCTACGTCGTTGAATATATATATATATATATATATATATATATATATATATATATATATATATATATATATATATATATATATATATATATATATATATATATATATATATATATATATATAGGGGGTGTACATGATTACTATCTTCGTACAGCACAGTACCGGACCGACTCATTTGAGTCGACAATTAACTTAGCCTCAGTACTCTCTATTCCATCCTCCCTCTTCTATGCATACGCCAAATTTCTTCTATTTACAAACATTTCCAAAGTTTTGGGCTCAACCCATCACATGATTGGACGTAGCAACTCAAAAACTCTGAACAAAAGGGTGTAACCTCCAACTGTCATGGTGACAAGTATGAAGAGAATACGATGTTTCTAACTTTTACGCAAAAGAGGGGGAAATAAAAAGGGCGGGGATTAAAAGGGTATTGGACCCCTAAAAGAGGGTCCCACCCTCAAATTTCGGGATCATGGACCCCAGATTCGAGCTCGGCGTCAAAAATACATAAAACTGCAAGACAAAAAGTCAATATCTCAAATATGAGGAAAACAATATATATATATATATATAAGTTATTATATATATATATATATAGAGTATATATATATATATATATATATATATATATATATATATATATATATATATATATATATATATATATATATATATATACTTGTGACAGGGAACAAATGACCACAAGGTTCATTTTACGGGCTCACTGTTTATGGACTGATGATAACAGCTGAGCTTTGTAATATATATGACACGAATGAAGGACACGACTCATGCGACTCGGTGGTCTATCGGTTTCGATATGTGACTTATGCTCAGATGACCCTGGGTCGAGACCAAGTCCGTCTGTAGAATTTTCAAATATATAAATAAATTAAAATGAAATATATTAATCTCACAGAAGGGTATGACGTCATATAATGACTCCTAAAAAGTATTTGTGTTTGTCTGTCTATGCTCGGTAGGCGGTACGAAGTGGTAAGGGCGGAATACCTCCAGGGTGGCTGCAATCGCGGCGCTGACGCCGGAAAACGAATCCCTGGCCCGGGTACCTATAATATGACACCAAACATGATATATTTCCGACCAGGTATAAGGAGCGAGACTGAGTGGCAAGAAGCAACACGCTAGGGCCACGGGGATGCACCCAATCCACTCGGAAACAGCGGTAATCGATCCGCAGACCTTCAAAACATGGGGTTAGACACCATACATGGCCCAAGAGCTAGAAAGCGGGGTGAGGGAGGGAAGGCGTGCTAGAAAATGAGTTCCAAATCTTATGTATACTACTCAGTCTTCATGTCTATATCTGATTCCCTGTCTGTCTGTCTGTTTACATGGGCGTATATCTGTCTTTCTACTGGTCTATCTGTTCGAATTTAAGTTCTATATTTATCAGCTTCAGTTTCTTCTCTTGTTGTTTTCAATGAGACGTGGGTGGGTGGGGGTAATATGTTAATCTATGAAAGCTAAATCATTCCCCCTACCCCCACTTCTATTGCAATGAAAGACAAAAGATTAAAGGTTTTAATAAGGCTAAGAAGAACCTTTAATTAATAATATTAATGCTTTGTAAGAAGATTAAATAATCCTTAAAAAGGCTAAAAAAAAACATTTTAATTAATTACATATTAGATATTTTGGCCTATTTAATAGCTATTTTTGTTTCATTTTTAATCAAGCTAACAGAGAGATTATCTCTAATGAGATATTAGATGAGATTATTTTTTCTCTTAGAGATTACTACAACTTATTATTATTATTATTCTTATTATTAATCGTTAGTTATTATAAATATTATTAGTTATTAATCAATTGAATGTCATGCTACAGTAAAGCGAAATGTTAGTAAGTTCTACATTTTAAGTAAATCTATCTATCTATCTATCTATCTATCTATCTATCTATCTATCTATCTATCTATCTATCTATCTATCTATCTATCTATCTATCTATCTATCTATCTATCTATCTATCTATCTTTCTATACAACTCTTCTTCTTCTTCTTCTTCTTCTTCTTCTTCTTCTTCTTCTTCTTCTTCTTCTTCTTCTTCTTCTTCTTCTTCTTCTTCTTCTTCTTCTTCTTCTTCTTCTTCTTCTTAGGAGATAATTTCCTTTTTTCAAATAATTGATTGCCCAACGAGGGGAAACAATATTTTAGACCTATTAATAGTGAGTCATTTGAACTTGGTAAGAAGTTTTGAGGTTATCGAACCTATTGGTAAAAGTGATCATAACATGATTAAATTTACCATTAACATTGAAAACAAAATACATAACAATTACTTGAAATTTCCAGATTTTAAGAACGCCAATTTTAATGGCTTAAAGAACAGTTTATCTGTCTATGATTGGGATGAGATATTAACAGGAAATGCAAATGCAATGTGGGATACCTTTCTACAAATTTTTAAAGACAAAGGAAAAGATTTTGTTCCGTATAAAATGAAGCTAACTTTACCAAATTCGAAGCCAAGATGGTGGAATAATGAAATTAGAGATTCTTTAAGTAATAGAAATAGAGCTTATAAACTTTGGAAGTCTTCTCCTTCAGTGGAAAATAATAATAGTTACATAGCTTGTCGTCGAAACTGCAAACGATTAATTAGATACTATAAGCGAAACTTTGAAATTAATATTGCTAGAGAAAGTAAAATTAATCCTAAAAAGTTTTACAAATATGTTAATAACAAAAGTTCCATCAAGGAATCAATTGGACCATTACTGGACATTAATGGAAATTTAAAATCAAACAGTGCTGATATGGCAAACATTTTAAATGATTTTTTCTCGACAGTTTTTACGAAAGAGAATCCAGATAGCAGGGTTGTGATATCGGATTTTCATGCAGACAATATTTTAGATACATTTGAAATTCTAGAAGAGGAAGTTGCTTTCCAGATTGATAAACTATTTATAAATAAATCACCTGGACCAGATGGATGCTATCCATTGCATCAAAAAAATAATTATATTTTAGGTAAACCTTTGACAATGATTTTCAATAAGTCTTTAAAAGAAGGAATAGTTCCTCACGACTTCAAACTTGCTAATATAACTCCTATTTTCAAAAAAGAAGATGGTAAGATCCCGAATAACTACCGACCAATTAGCTTGACTTCTATAGTTGGCAAAATTTTTGAAGCAATACTAACTAATAGATTAGTTGCACATCTTGAATATCAAGGATTGCTCAAGAATTCCCAGCATGGTTTTAAAAGAAATAGATCATACTTAACAAATTTACTAGAATTCTTTAATGTGGATATTGACGATGTAGATAACTATAAATCTTTTGATGTAATTTACTTAGATTTTCAAAAGGCATTTGATACCGTCCCTCATCAAAGAATGATGGAAAAGCTTAGAGCTCACGGTATTCAAGGAAGACTTTTAAATTGGATTAAAAATTGGCTATCGGATCGACGACATCGGGTCGTTATCAATGGTGAATGATCAGATTGGACGAAACGAATGTTACTAGTGGTGTATCCCAAGGATCTGTCCTGGGTTCAATACTGTTCATTATATACGTAAATGACATTGATGATAATATTTTAGGCAATATTTCGAAATTTGCGGATGATCCGAAACTTGGAAATCGCATAATATGTGAGAAAGATTATCAATTACTCCAAAGCGATTTGAACAAGAATGTAAATTGGTCAAAAACATGGCAAATGAAATTTAATACCGATAAATGTAAGGTTTGGGAGTAGGAACAATGAATATGATTGCAAAATAGATGGCTCAGTTATCAAAGTTGTCAGTGAGGAAAAGGATCTCGGAGTATAAATTATAAAGATTTAAAGTTTTCGAAACAATTTGCTGAAGCTGTTAAAAAAGCAAATAAAGCTCTAGGATTTATTGCCAGAAACTTCGAATATAAATCGAAAAATATAATACTTCCTCTCTATAAAACATTAGTTAGACCTCACCTGAAATGCGCAGTGCAGTTTTGGAGTCCATACCTCATAAAAAACAGAAAAAATTGAAAAAATTCAAAGAAGGGCAACCAAATTAATCCCTGAATTGAGAGGTAAATCATACGAGCAACGAATACGTGAATTAGATATCTATTTTTTAGAGACAAGAAGATTGGGAGGAAAATTAATAGAAGTTTTCAAAATACTAAATAAATGACAATATCGATTACAGGCAATTCTTTAGTTATGATTTTAATGATGTAACACGAAGTAATGGCCATAAACTTTGTCATAAACGATTTCAAACAAATATAGCACAAAATTTCTTCACTTACGATGTAATCGAGAGGTGGAATAAATAGTCTTTCTTGTGAAATAGTGAACAGCGGCAACATCGATTCATTCAAGAAAAAGTTAGATAAACACTTTAAGGAAATTGGTCTGTGAACTTCAATTCAACTTGATTTTTACTATATTCAAATACTGGAATTAGTAGTATCCTAAATATGGTAAAATCAAACTAGAACAATTGAAATCATTTAGAAAATGTTAAAAATACATCGTAAAAAGAATTCCGGTTTGTAGTAGCTTTGATGTTCATGGTTTGCAAAGTATCCGTTCTAAGAAAGTGATTGATCGCACTATCGCCTTAACCTGTAATAAATAGCTTTGATGTTCACCGCATAGAACATATGTTGCAAATAACTGTAATAAATAACTGTAATGAATAACTGTAATAAATAGCTTTGATGTTCACCGCATAGAACATATCTGGTCTATGACGGTGATCTAATCGATCACACTGAATAACTGTAATAAATAGCTTTACGGTTCACTGCATAAAACATATCTGTTCTAAGACGGTGATAGGCATGTTACAAATAACTGTAATAAATAACTGTAATGAATAACTGTAATGAATAACTGTAATAAATAGCCTTGATGTTCACCGCATATAACATATCTGGTCTATGAAGGTGATCTAATCGATCACACTGAATAACTGTAATAAATAGCTTTAATGTTCACCGCATAGAACATATTTGTTCTAAGACGGTGATCAAATCGATCACACTGAGTAGGAAAACTAATTCAAAAACAAAATTTCAGACACTTGTAGCACTATGATGTTTGATGCTTAGAAACATTTTTGTTCTGAGTGAGCAAACTCATAACTGTAACGAATAACTACTGTAAAGAATAACTGTAATAAATAAATATATTTGATATTCACCGCATAGAACATATCTGTTCTAAGACGGTGATTTAATTGATCACACTGAGTAGGAAAAATAATCAAAAACAACATTTCTGACACTTGTAGCACTATGATGTTTGATGCTTAGAAACATTTCTGTTCTGAGTGAGCAAACTAATATGTCACATTGATACTGGACACATCCAACACAAACAAAAATATTTAACAGACTATGATGTTTGTTGCATAGAAGCAGATCTGCTCTAAGTGAGCAAACTCATATGTTATATTGAAATAGGTAAAATAATATACTTATTTCAAAAATACATAACAGATTTGTTTTAAAACAGTGGACACATCAAATAAATTAAATAAACCAAAATACTTAGCAGACTAGCCTTGAGTGAACTGTAAAGTCTTCTTCTTCTTCTTCTTCTTCTTCTTCTTCTTCTTCTTCTTCTTCTTCTTCTTCTTCTTCTTCTTCTTCTTCTTCTTCTTCTTCTTCTTCTTCTTTCTTCTTCTTCAATATAAAAATATCGTGTATTCTCATTAGTATTATTTTGTAAGTTTTGACTTCAGCTTTTTATAATAAAATAATAATAAAAATAATCCCTAAATAAAAATAAGCCATGAAAGTTATGAATATATATATATATATATATATATATATATATATATATATATATATATATATGAATATTATATATATATATATATATATATATATGTTGGCTGCTATTATATTGAAGATATATATATATATTATTATTATTATTGTTAGTTATTATTGCTATTATTATTATTATATATATATTATTATATATATATATATATATATATATATATATATATATTTAGTTATTATATATATATATAGTTATAATATATATATATATATATATATATATTATTATATTATATATATATTATTATATATATATATATATATATATATATATATATATATATATATTATATATTATTATATATATAAATTTTATTATTATATATATATATATATATATATATATATTATTACTTATTTAAAAATCTCCTTTAATATCTTCTCACAAACTCCCCTATAGCCTTACCAGGATGTACATTATTATTATTATTATTATTATTATTATTATTATTATTATTATTATTAATATTATTATTATTATTATTATTATTATTATTATTATTATTATTATTATTGTTATTGTTATTGTTATTGTTATTGTTATTACTATTATTATTATTATTATTATTATTATTATTATTATTATTATTATTATTATTATTATTATTATTATTATTATTATTATTATTATTATTATTATTATTATTAATATTATTATTATTATTATTATTATTATTATTATTATTATTAATTTTATTATTATTATTATTATTATTATTATTATTATTATTAATATTATTAATATTATTATTATTATTATTATTATTATTATTATTATTATTATTATTATTATTATTATTATTATTATTATTATTATTATTATTATTATTATTTTAAAATCTTCATGAAGAGTTCCATTTGTTTCGTTTTCTCAAAACTTTTACCTAATGATGGAGAGTAACATGGTCCGAAGTAAAAAATAATTGATGACCTCTGGTCCATGACCTCTGACCTCTGGCCTTATCCTTATGTGTTTTATATTATTTTCAGGATTAAAAAATACAACAAGATTAAGTTGTTTTCTTTTAAGAACTTTCGGTGTTTTTCTTTCAGTGTTATATATTGTTTTTTATGGACAATAGTTTTCAGCAGTTTTTTATATAGTGTTTTCTGTTGTTTTCTACATAGTGTTTTACAGTGTTTTATACAGTATTATCTTTTATTTTACTTACAGTTCTCTAAAGTGTTTTCTATATTGCATTTTCTTTGCAGTGTGTTTGTTGTTTTTTATACAGTTTTACAGTTTTGTATTGTTTCCTATATATAGTTTACAGTGTTTACTTAAGCTTTCTACACGATTTTATAAAAGTGATTTCCATGCTGTTTTTGTATTGTCTTGTGCAGTGTTTTATATTGTGTTTTTAAATAGATTTCAAAATGTTTTCTTTAGTATTTCTTTTGTTTCCTTTGCAGTGTTTTATATAGCTTTATCCACGTTATGTTTTATATTATTTTCTAAATAGTTATCTACAGTGTTTTGTATAGTGTTATCTGCTTTCACCTTTCACTGTATTTTAATATCATGTGTGTCATACTTGACGTGTTTTCCTGTATAGTATTTATGTGTCATTTTCAGTTTGTTTTCTTGATATTATTTTCAGTGTATTTTAATAGTGTTGTGTGTATCTACTTTGCAGTATTTTACTGTAGGTAGTACAGTAATTCCTGTGTTTTTGCGTCCTCCGTCTCTTACCCATCATGTCTTACTGCATATAGAATTTTATGAGTGTTTTTTAAATCAAGTCTGCTTATATTCTTTAAGCGACTTAAAGAGTGTTTGTTATCTGTGTCTTCCTCAATGTATTTTGCTAAAATTCAGGTTAATGTAAAGATTTAAATGTGTTGTACATATAAATCTTTACATTATCCTGAATTCTTCATCACACAAGCACTAAAAAAGGCCAAAAAAAGATACTATAGTATTGATCCTCCAAAAAGTCTCAACACCACATTTTTATCAGTTCCTAATATGCCTCTACACATGTTAAAAAAGTATTCCCAAAAAGCATCACCCTAACCCCATCCAACAATATCATTTTAAAAATATACTCAGACCACCAAAATATAAAGAAAATCTCACTCAAAGTTGCATATACCACATCCTGCAATAATTGCAATCTTACATATATTGACGAAACCACTGATTTTCAAAGACGAAAATATTAGCATACAATAGACCTTCGCAACGACAGCCTAAACTCAGCACTAACATGTCATAGAAGAACCACTAACCACAATATTAATACCAACAACATAAAAATTATCCGAAACAGCAGTCATACTCATCAACGAAAGATTTTGGAATCCTTTTGTATTTATAACAGTAAGAATTATAATAAACAAGCTGGGGAGGTGAAAATAGATTTTATTCAGAATGAGTACCTAAAAACCTCAAAATATTTCAACAATACACTAAAGAAAATAGAAAACCAACTGGAACAAATTTCACATGAAAGATGAAAAAGAAGAATTTTAGTCTTTTGCCCGAAGAGGTCCCGCGTGCCGGGACGAAAGCTCGCATTATGTATCTAATTTTAAAGTTTTAAAATATTCTACTAAATAATGTTATTGTGCATAATAAACTTGTGTGTTAAAAATTTATAAATAAATAATAAAAAATCCATGTGCTTTCTAAGCAATATAAAAAAAACACTAAAGACTAAATCATTCTATATATATATATATATATATATATATATATATATATATATATATATATATATATATATAGTTATATACACATATATATATATATATTTATATATATATATATATATATATATATATATATATATATATATTAGTGATGGTGCAGATAAATATATTTTCGCATCCGTTTTTTCGCATCCGCGGATGCGGATGTTTGATTTTAACATCCGTGGATGCGGATGCGGATGCGGATGTTTAATATATATATATATATATATATATATATATATATATATATATATATATATATATATATATATATATGTGTGTATATTAATATATATATATATATATATACATATATATATATATATATATATATATATATATATATATATATATATATATATATATATATATATATATATATATATATATATATATATATATATATATATATATATATATATATATATATATATATATATATATATATCGAGTTTAGCCACAATCTATTAATATAATTGTTAACAGGGTGCGGGATAGGACCCAATCAAATGGGACCCTATCAACTCCTTTCCTAACCTCCGACCTAATGAAAGAGATTTACATGGATTATATACTTTTGCACTAGTAATATTGAAATTCAAATATGGAAGGTTGTGCTTGAGAGACATCAATTTTTCTGCCTTTTTCTAGCCTTTTCTGCTGAGAGTCTGTTTCTCTTTTCATCATATACCAGCAATGCTAGATACCCTCTCACTTGGAACACTAGTTGGAGGACAGGCCAGGTTTTTATTTTCTTGAAAGTTTACTTAAGCGTGGGTAAACATTTTGAATTTGCTTAATTAACACTCCACCAACTGATAGGATCGTCATTTGATTTGTATCTAGTCGTTTTCTTGGTGATAGTTTTCAATCATTTGCACTGCATCTTTTGATAATGCGTGTGTTTCTTCATCACTACTGGACTGTAGAAATTCTTCCAGTGAATCTGTTATTGATTTACTTGTAGAAGATGTTGGTTCTGTATATTTCATTTTTTTTCCTTTTAATGGATGGCTAATTAATAGACTGTTCGGATTGAAGTTTTCCTTGCAAATTTACTCAAGCGTGGATAAACATTTTGATTAACTTTCCACCAACTGATTGGATCATCATTTGAATCTAATCGTTTTTCTTGGTGATAGTTTTCAATCATTTGCACTACATCTTTTTGTAATGTGTGTTTCTTCATCACTACTGACTGTAGAAATTCTTCCAGTGAATATGTTATTGATTTACTTGCAGAAGGTGTTGGTTCTGTAGATTTTGTTTTTTTCCTTTTAATGGGTGGCGAATTAATAGACTGTTCGAATTGAAGTTTTTCAATTGCAACACAAAGTAACGATTTAACTTGTTCTAATATCGTTACAAAAACTTGCTTTAATAACGGGAATCTAAGCAAGTTGCAATAGTATGAAGGTCATTAATTTCCACAGAACCAAAGCGTTTTTCTAACTAGTTTAATTACATCTTTCATTCTTTTAAACCGTCATCATTTTCATTTGAAGATGGTTCCAAAATGCTTCCTTAGCGTTGAGATTAATGGTATTACATCGGGACAGAAGCTGTAGAGGCGCCAATTTTTGGTAGTTTCTTCAAATGGTTTCAATTAAGCTTCATGCAGTGTGATATGATGTCATTTTCCAAATTAATAAGATTGTTAACTTTGAATACGAACTGGCGTACGAAGCAAGAAGTTCTTTTGAGCAATACTTCTTTCCATCATATGAAGTACTATTCCAAAGAGTTGGAATGTCTTTGATAAACATTAAGATATGGAATATCGAGCCGTTTTTGATGCCTTCAACTCTTTTACATTTTCATTTTCTTTTCAGATTCATCTTAAGTATATTCATTATAAAATTCTTTTCATCTCGACAATAAACATCCGCAACATCCGCAGGCTGGGCAAAGCGCGGATGCGGATGATGCGATCTAATAATGCGATGTTCTATGGATGCGGGGATGTTACATATCACTAATATATATATATATATATATATATATATATATATATATATATATATATATATATATATATATATATATATATATATATATATATATATATATATATATATATATATATATATATATATATATATAATAATAAGAATAGCACAGTAAAAAGTTTTACTTTTTAATACTTGATAGCAACAGATTTCGTTACCCCATAAAGAATGGTATACGAAACTATGCATGCGTGTGTTTTTTTTTTTTTTTGTGTGTGTAAAAGAAGGTTAGAGTAAATGTGTGTGTGTGTGTGCGTGTTTTGGTGTGAGTTCAAGTTTGCCTTTTTGGAATGAATATTTATGAAGGAAAGTAAGGTTTATTTGAAAAATGTGAATAGTTATGAAATTTAAAAAAAAGAAAAGAGTGTATATATATAAAGAGTATATATATATATATATATATATATATATATATATATATATATATATATATATATATATATATATATATATATATATATATATATATATATATATATATATATATATATATATATATATATATATATATATATATATATATATATATATAGGTGTGGGCATTGTTACTCAAAAAAGTAATTCCGTTACCGTTACTCCGTTACTCGAAAAAAGTACCGTTATTGTTATTCCATTTGTTTGAAAGGAAAAGTAACGAAATGTTATCCGTGACTCCTACTTTTAGCTTTTAACTACAACATTAATTATGGTATCTTAGGTAATTTATTGGTTTCCAGAATATAAATTATCAACATTATCACTATTATTGAAAAACATACCTTCATGTAAGACCCTAGCGCACTTAAGACTTGCTCCCTTTACATCCACAAAGGATTTAATTGCGCCAGCCACCTTCCTGCCATTAACAACTTTCCTACTACACTCTGTATCATCAGTTCCCTTTTCATCCAACATATATCCTAAATATTTAATCTCAGACACTTGTTCCAGCTGCTCACCATCTAACATAACTTGACTATCCTCACTCACAACCATAACCTTACTCTTATCTACGTTTACTTTCAAACATCTCCTTTACACACCCTGCCAAATCTCTCTACCAATCCTCTCAAACTCTCTTCAGATTCAAAACACAAAACCAAATCATCCGCATATAATAATAGGAAGGGCACCCTCCACTCTCTTCCATTCTCCATCACTCTAACACCATCCCCTGCCACCCCCACCTCGAATTCTTTCATAAACCTCATCCATTTACAAATTGAATAACCAAGGAGACATTAACACATCCCTGCCTCACTCCGCTATTAATATGGGGTAAACCAATCACTTTCGGACTCTATTTAATCTTACACACGCTTCACTATCGTCATACATACTTTTGATTCCATTCAGAAGCTTACCACCACCATATATCACAAACACCTGCCATAGAGCTTCCCTATTAATACTATCATTCACCTGTTGCAAATCCATAAAACCTAAATACAATTTATTCTTCTTCTCCAGTATTTTCTCACTCATTGTTTCAATGTAAAGATATGATTGACACATCCTCTACCAATTTTAATCGCACCTTGTTCTTCGCCAATCAGTTCTTCAGTCACTCGACGCACTCTATCGACTAAAATACTAGCTTGTATCTTCCCTACAACACTCAATAAACTAATTCCCCTAAAATTCCTACAGTTACCCTCATCCCTCTTATCCTTACATAAGGGTACTATTACTGCTCTCCTCCAATCCCTCGGAACTATACCCTCCATAAACGTTTTGTTACACAACTTCCAAATCCAATCAATCACCATCTCGCTTCCGTTCTTGATCATTTCTCAAGTAATTTCATCTATACCTGCAGATTTCTCACTTTACCCATTACCTCCTCCTTACTAATGACCTCATCTCCAAAAGACCTGTTCCTTCTTCCACCATCAAACCCTCACGCATTCACTATCACCTCTTCATTACTGCCAATGTTATGCAGATTTTCGTAGTCCGATTAAAAATTACCCAGTGTTGCCCCTGACCCGAGTGTTAGCGGGGAGGCCCGTAGGAGGTTAGGTGTCTAAGACACGCCTCACTCCTCTTAGGAAGCTAAGCTTTCAGAGGTAAAATGATGGGTTTCCTTTTAGCTAATCGTTGGTCAAGAGGTAACACTCTTGGAGTACCATCTCAAGGGTAAAGGTTCAAACCCACTTAGGACCATTACAAAATATATATATAATCTATATATATATATATATATATATATATATATATATATATATATATATATATATATATATATATATATATATATATATAATTGTTAATTAATCTTCATCTATCTATTTATCCATCTATATATCTATTTACCAATTCATCTACCAATATCTATCCATCAATCAATTTATCTATGTAACAATTTAACTTTCTTTTTAATTTCCACTTATCTCTCTTCCACTGTATCTATCTATCTATCTATCTATCTATCTATCTATTTATCTATCTATCTATCTATCATTCCAATCCATTTGTGAAATAAATATCCAGGATGAAATAAGCCTAAATTTAAAACCGATAAAGGCTGATGGACGAAAATAATCTTAGGAATTGGAACCATTTCCGATTGGGTTCACTATTTTTCGCCCATTCATACATACATATGTGTGTATTCGTAAACATACACATGTATGTGTATATATCAACGTGTATGTGTGTGTCAATGTGTAAAATATATACGTCGTGTCATGAGAAATTCTCTAACATTAAGTTTGTGACATGTAAAAAGTACTATTGCTTATCAGAGGTTGTCCAGTTAGTTTATAAATACACAGACACGTATAGGTTTATATATATATATATATATATATATATATATAGGTATATATATATATATATTTATATAGTTATATATATATATTTATATATATACGTACACATATATATATATATATATATATATATATATATATATATATATATATATATATATGGCCAGCATCCCGAAGAGTTCAGGCATGTAACTAGAAAACTATAACATCTACAGGAAAATAAATAACATTTTTGATTTCAGGAAGTAATTTCATCGAGGAAACTTAAAAAAAAATTATTTTATTCTAATATTTATTAATAACTCCTTAAAATTTAGTAATATCTTAGACCTGAAATAGCGCAAGCTCTGATTGACCTTGAAAGCTGCAGTAGTCTCTGGGAGCAAAAAAGTTGCCAAATACCGTTTTTTGGAGAAAATATTATTTTTCTTTGTATATCCTTTTAAGGGGGTTCGGAGCCGACGGAGGGACAGAGGGGGGACGTGTCCCCCGTCGGCTCGGTGGTAGGCCGAGAAACCCCGACTCTATCTATCGTTCTTGTTTACTCGTGGGTATTCGTCCGTTTAAAAAAAAAAAAATTCAACATTTGGCAACTTTCCGTGCATACTCGGGAGTAAAGCCGTTTTCGTTTTGGCAAAACACAGTAATTTTTCAACAATTTTAACAATTTTAATTTATTAAAAATCGTTATTTTTTTAATTTTTTTTTTAATTTCCGGGGTAAAAATGTCTCCTAATTAATAAAATGATATTTATTTTTGTGTACCTGTTATAGTTTTTTAGTTACATGCGGAGGTCAATGTTCGAATCCCGCTGATGGAGAGTAAAATCTCCTTTGACTCATTCATTTAAAATGGGGGCCAGGCCTTTGAGTACTCAGCATTTATGGGATGAGAAAACCGGGTGCTTTAAAACTACGTTTGAAGCCTTCTTTTTTGGGGACGTGGATGGCCTAGTGGTTAGAGCATCCGGCTATTGATAACTCTGCGACTGCGACACGGAGGTCAATGCTCGAATCCCGCTGATGGAGAGTAAAATCTCCTTTGACTCATTCATTTAAAATGCTGACCTATATATATATATATATATATATATATATATATATATATATATATGACCTTTATTAAACCAGAGAGCAATAAAAATTTTAACTTTGTAAAGTTGGTAAAACTAAGAAATACATTTTATGATCCAAGGGAAAAATCAGAAATAAGAGATTTTATTTATTTTAAATTAAATTTGTGAAGTTTCAGAAAGTCGATTTTGTGTACTTTTTATTTTCTTAAATGAGATTTTTTTCATTTTCAAAATTATTTTATCTTCTAGATAACTTATTTTTTCATTACATATTTATTGAGTTTAATAAATACTAAAACAATACCATAGCGTAGATGCACGGCAGGCTGGCGTGTTGCATGGCAGACCGATTGCTAAAGCACTCGCTCCAAATGCGCGTTGAGCGAGCTGTGCCGTGTAACAAATTTTTCGCTCGCTGTAATGTATATAATGTAAATATAACTATATACATTATCGTGTTATAGATTAAACATTATTACATATCTTTTTATTTATCGGGAAAATTGAGAAAATTCGTAAAAAATTGCTCAAATGAAATATTTCTCAGATAGCATTACCAACCATTCGATTCTAATTTTTTTATTGCTCCCTGGTTTAATAAAGGATATATATATATATATATATATATATATATATATATATATATATTATATATATATATATATATATATATATATATATATATATATATATATATATATATATATATATATATATATATATATATAGTACATTAGTGTTTCCGATATAATTAAATTTTTAGAATAAATATGAAAAATAAAAATATTTAAAATCTAAAATATAACATTCATCATTAATATTATAGCAAAAATAAAATAAAGTAATTAAAAAATAAAACTTATATATATATATATATATATATATATATATATATATATATATATATATATATATATATATATATATATATATATATATATATATCTATATATATATATATATATATATATATATATGCTATATATATATATATATATATATATATATATCATTAAAAATAATTGAAATATTATTATAGATGGAATTTAATTTATATAAAAGTATATTTTTAATGATTTATCTTACTCCGCACCGTTTTATAATTATTTTAAAGTAATTTATATATAAAATATATTTTTAATTATTTATCTTTCTTTACACTCTTTTCTAACTATATTTTTAAATGTAAATTTTTTCCTTTAATCAACTTCATTATTTATTTTTAATAAACTTTAAGTATGCAATTTGTTTTTGTTTTTAGTAAACACGTTTTTTTTGTTTTGTTTCTAACCGATTTTTTCTAAGCTACGTTTATGTAGGAATGTCATCCAATTTTTTTATTTTTTTTTAATTATTAGAAATTATAATAAAAAATTTAATTATTTTTCACGTTTGAGGAGTCACAATACTCTATTCAAGGACGAGCAACTCACCTCATACAACTCTATTTTGTTCGTTCTATTCTATGTACGCACCGAATTTCATCCTTTCCAGGTTCTGGGGACTCAGACCCCCTATATCCTCGGGTGTAGCGGTGCGAAACCTCAAGGGCCAGGCAGTCGGCACCATCACTAACGACGGTGGCAAGTTTGAAAAGGATACCTTAGCTAGAAATCCTTTAAAACATAAAATATACGTCAGACCCCCAACACTCCGTGAAAGTGCCCTAAGGGCTGCTCCGATCCATTCGGTAATACCGGGAATCGATTCGCAGACCCTCTAAACACAGGGATAGACACTATGCTCTGGCCATATACCTTGAAAAATAAAAAAATAGACTAGAAGTGCTAGAACGGTGATCCACATCGCCCTAGCACATCAGCGGCTGCACCGATTCCTTCAAACACCTCGGGAATCTACTCGGCATACATCAAAACATACTAGTTCATACCTAGCTCGGGCATTTTCCTTGAAGTAGGATATGTCATGCTAGAAGTGCTAGAAAAGGGGGGTAGGGTATAAAATCTTACTAGAAGTGCTCCGATTCCATTATAAACCATCAGAATCGATTCAACATCATCGATTATATAGGGTTAGACACCTTGGTCGGACCATATTGCAAGAAAAAAAAAACACCGTGCTAAAAGTGCTAGAAAGATTGAACGGTCTTCAAGGTTCGAGCTCAGATTCCTGATGTGTACCTTACTACAAGTATTTGGCCTCGTCATCGTGGCTAAGCACGAGAGTTATAGGACAGGAAGTCGGAAATCACACTATAACATCCTAAACATAGGAACCCAGACTCGATGCACCGTTCAAGCACCTCTAGCCAATTTTTTTTTCTTTCAAGGAATATACCCCGTGTATAGTGTCGATTGCTATATAATCGATGATGCTAGGTATGGTACACATCAGGAACCTGAGCTAGAAGTGCTAGAAAAGGGGGTAGGGTAAAATCTTACTAGAAGTGCTCCGATTCCATTATAAACCATCAGGAATCGATTCAACATCATCGATTATATAGGTTAGATTTTCACCTTTGGTCGAACATATTGCAAGAAAAAAAACACCGTGCTAAAGTGCTAGAAAGATTGAAACGTTTCTAGTTCGGATTCCTGATGTGTGTAATACTCAACTGCTTCCCGCTCAAGTATGATAAACCATGCTAGAAGTGCTAGAAAAGGGGGGGTAGGGGTATGAAATCATACTAGGAGTGCTTCCATTCCATTATTTTCCACGGGAATGGATTCCTAAACATCCTAAAACATAGGAACCCAGACTCGATGCACCGTTCAAGCACCTCTAGCCAATTTTTTTTTTTTCTTTTTCAAGGAATATACCCCCGTGTATAGTATCGATTGCTATAATCGATGATGCTAGGTATGGTACACATCAGGAACCTGAGCTAGAAGTGACGTCACGCCTCGTCTTCCTTTCTAGCACGGTACTTTTTTGAGTTAGATGGCCCGAGTCTAGGTTAGATTCCTATATATTCGATGTCTATTAATCGATTCCCGTGGTTTATAATGAAATCGGATCACTTCTAGTCAGGGTTGGTGATTTTTTTGATTTTTTTTAAGAAAAATATCAATTATTGATTTTTCTTGATTTTTTCAGATTCGTGACGTCACACGAAATATAATTTGAAAACAAACTTTTTTTAAATTCGATATCAGGGTTGATGATTTTTTGAGAAAAAAATCAATTTTTGATTTTTTTTGATTTTTTTGATTTTTTTAGATTCGTGACGTCACGCAAAAATATAATTTGTGCTAAATTTTTCTAAGTTTATAGTATTATTTTTTAAGTGATTTATTGAATTTTATTAATTCTATATAAATCAAAATGGAAAAATCAGGAAATAATTTTTTTTCAGATTCGTTGCGTCGGCGAAATTAAATTGTAAACAAACTATGTAAATCAAAATCTTAAAATAGGGCCTATAGTCTATGACACAAGTGAAA
>JABUQX010052429.1:0-39825 GCA_015478945.1 Trachelipus rathkii
CTTTCATCAATATTTTATTTATTTGTACATCACCTATATCTTAATTTGAGGTTCCTTGAAAACTACAGTTTTTTGAATAGATTTTTGAGCGTTTTGTTTTTCTTAAGGATTTCACATTGACACTACAGGCTTCTCTTCATTTTTTATAACACTTTATTGACATAACAATAAAGCTTAAACCTTCTACCCTCAAAATATACCAAAACATAATTCTTCACCTCGATAGCTGGTGCAACTCTTTTTCTCAGTGTTACCTCTTCTGTTATGGGTATATTGCTCTTTTCCTTCTCTCCACCTTCTCTACTATTATCAGTCTCATGATGTGGAAATTCAACTTGGCTCTTATAAAAAAAAATTATTATATTATTTTTAAACAGACAAAGGAAAAGTCTCATACACAAAACATTGAACGTACTTGCCAAACAATAGTGTTAATTTTTTTTCATAATTATATTATAATTTTTATTTGATAAACATATTTTATTGTAAAACACTTTTTTAGGAAAATAGGAAATATCAGTTTTATTGCATTGAAATCTTCATCAGTATAAATCATTTATCAAAGAGCATATATTTAATATTTTATACTTTTCAAACCCACGACACAATTTAGCAAAGTTTTCAAATTGAATAGTTTAGATGGAAAAAATGCGTTGCTGACATTTCTTGCTGTCTATATAATACTGATCACCTACCTATGTAAACAAGTCTAAGCTGTGCCAGCGGATAGGTTGGACGAAATCTATCAAGTTACTTCAATTATTTTAATACCTTATATTATATCATCAAATAAAAAAGTGTGATCTTTGTTTAATTTATAAACCTCAAAATACAATGTCAAATTTTGATAAAGTTTATTTTATTTAAAATGTTGTATTTATGGAACAATATACTACTCAATAACCTATACAACTGGCGTTTTCAGCGCCTACAATTTTTCAAATTATTGAGAGCCAATATATTATATTATATATTACTCTGCGGTACTATTAATATAATACTAATTACTTAAAGATGCTATTACTGAAAAAAGCATTAGTATCTATATATATAGTAATATATACTAGAAATTTTCTATAAATGTTTATGCAATAACTCATTATGTTGCTTCATCTTTCTCACTCAATGTGTCATCATATATCTTTTATTCATCCATTTAACCTCAGTATAATAATTATAAATATTTTATCTATCTCAGTATAAATATCTATTTCCACCCTTACTAATATATAAGATAAAGGGCCAAAGGCATCTATTAATAACGCAATACTATTAGAATTAAAATTGAGATGGTTAACATTCACATTTATTAAATCTAAGCTTTATATCAGAGTCAAATTATCCAAATCAAATTACTTAGCTGAGATTGGCCTTTGTAATAATTGGAGCATTTCTGCTTATAACATTATACGCATAAACTATCAGAAACCAATACGTCAACTAACTGCCAACTGTGCAAAACCAACTATAGTTATTTAAGTACTATATGGCCCCGAGGAGTGTTTGGTCTAATCTCTTTCTATAATGCAACTGTGCAAAACCACTACTTGTTATTAACTTAAATCACCAACGCTATTTGTATTTAATGGTCTCACTTTAATTAAACATTGTAATAATATAATTTTACTAACTTTGGAAAGAATATCATTTGATGTTATAATATCAATATAGAATACTTACATTTCAGATTTTTAATTCTGTCTACAACTACTCTTTATTTTATTTTATTATGTTATCTAAATAATCTAATAAATTGTATTTTATGACATTCAACCACGATTGGAGATTACAGATATAATGACTATATTCTAATCTTTTTTATTTTTGTTATTGTATATATCATGAAATTCTTTTATTTGTACATATGTATTGTAATTAAGACTTTTCTGCATCTTTAAATTCTGTGATTGTCAATAAGCACCATTGTCATTTTGGCCTGATGGTTTTTTATAGTTATTGCAAATTGTGAAGCTGTTTTGTTCTGGTTTAATCACTGATCTATGGTACTTTACCCCCGGAATAGGTATGGTTTTGTGTAATCTATTCCATTGTAAAACAAAATTACTAGAGCAGAATTGTATATGAGCTATGTTCTGTTGTAGAGAGGTCTTTTCTTGGAGTTTTAGTTAATTGGCCATCATATCATGGTAATATTTACACTATTTTTATAATTTCAATTCTAATTTTCATCATTCTACCAATTAACCTTTTTTTTATCTTAGCATAAAATTTTATTGAAATATCTACTTCAAGTAAGTACGACATCTTGACAATTTAGTAAAACGCAAAAATATCATTTTAGGATACAAAAATAAATAGCAACTGTAGTATAATTACTTCGCTTTATATTAAGTCAAATTTTTATTTTGTATATCTATCACTCATATCATAGCATTCATTCATACCAAATCTAATTTTCTGGTAATCCCATACTTTTATAGCATAATACTTTTTTGTGAAAGGTCAAATATTATATTACTAAGGATAAGATATAATATTTCTTTAAATTTCTATACTTTAGTCTATGTTATCATATTGGTATTCTATAAAAATACTCATTAATGAATATTTACTATAGCACTTGTAATGCTAATATATTAAGATTAAAACCACACGTAATTTATTTTTAAAATTTCCTTTATTCTACTACAACTGCTACTATTATAATAATATAGTATAAATAATAGCCTCATTTTCTGATTCAAACACGACTTATTAAACAAGTCATCTACATAGAAATTTTCTAAAGTAAATTGTATCTTTGCTAATAAATTATTACTAGATTTTCTGCTTCAAATTATCCAAATTTGTATGATTTGCTTCAAGACATAATTTGCAATTGAAGATGAAGCATCGCTGGATTTCATAATAAACCAAATATAAATGTAAATCACTTTATAACTCTATAAATTAATCTTTATCTAGGAGTTTTTAATTAATAATTAACTCTTATTTAGATCGATTCAATTGTTTGCAAGGAGATATCTACTTTATCTTTGTCAAGTAACCTGTGGATTTTATAATGAATAATAATAACATCTTTATATCTGATATCTGCTATGAAAGCATATTTCTCCTTTCTGAACCTTAAAAGGATGCCTTGTAGGTTAGAAATATAGTCTGGCCCGCTGTGAGTAAGCACTAATTATTTAATTATTACTAGAAAATACCTTTGAGTATGGTCATATGCTTGACAAATTGAATACTACTGTTTATTAACTCAATTTTTTCTTTTGTTAGGACTGGATTAAACACTTTAATAGGTAGTGTTATAAAAATAGAATCTGTTCATTATGTAATTTAAAATAAATATCTAATGCCGAGGCAGTTTTTAATCTATTCCTTAGTGAAAATTTAAGTTTTTAACATTTCATCTATGTTTTCTTCCTATTATTATGTTATATCAAAATTATACACTATTTTTTATTTTAAAATTTACTTTTTAATGAGAACAGTCTTGCTAATTATTTATGAAAATATATTTTATTTTATGTTATTAGGAAAATGCTGAAATTTCTTTTATTTTTTAAAAATGTGTACACCTAAAACTATTGAAATTTATTATAATCCTGTAAGAGTTTGTTCCTGTTTCTGTAATCTGTATTATTCACACATATTAACTCATTATTTCTTCCGACTTTACAAGTGCTTCTACAGTACTTTATCACAAAGACGATTTGACTTCAGTAGTGATTTTATTTTCTGCAGATAAATCTTCATTCTATTAAGACAATGATTATTTTCAGTATAATTTAATTCATTACTTTAGTTATCTGTATATAGGTGTTATTTTAATGTACTATCTGTAAACTCGATGAGCGTGCGCGGTGGTCGAAGGCCCGATAATCATTGGTTAATAAGGGGTTCGAATGCTCCTTAGTGTAAATATTACCACAGACCTCTGCTAATATTATAATGTAGAATTACTTAATTGCAAAAAGGAGATGATTGATAAATTTTATAATAAGATGACCTTTTACTAAGCTACTTATCTATAAGGTTATAATATTTTAATACAATTTTAATCATTTGAATTCATCTCCAATTATAATATATTATAACCAATTTTTATTTGAATTTATACTTATAGTAAAGTATTATGAAGGCTCAATCGATGTACTTAATCACAAGTATTCCTAATTTATATGACCATTTATATTATACCATTTGATATGTATAGAAGACTTTGCACTTCTATTGGTATATATTAATGGTCCACTCCCACCCTCTTATATCTTTTACACAATTACATATACGATTATATTGTCTAATGGGATGGTTGTACACGCATCTTACTCTATAAACTATCAGATGATCGGATGTCTAGAGTCTTATACAATTTAGAGGTTAATATACTTAAAAATTGTAGAACATTTCTTATATATATCACTTAAAAATTAATTAGATATAAAGATAAATAACATTGGATGTTCAAAGTATTGGATAAACTTATAATAAACTCTTTAATTCTAGGCCTATGGTTTCATTTTATATATGACATAGTCTAACATAAAGTTCTTATACTGCAGACCTCACTTATTACAGCTATAATAAACACTATACTTAAACATTATATATAATATGTGACACTGTTATATTTGAGATATAATTATTCTATGATATCTTCCACTCTGCATTGCGTATAAGAATATGGATTCATTATAATCACTTTACCTTACTTTAGCTTTTTATTTTAAACTGGTAGTGCAGGTAAGAATAGCTTTTATTACTTACTTTATTGAATCTGAAACAGCGTTATTTTGTTTCATCTACATACGGCTTTCAAATTACTCTTACTGATTGCGTATTAGTTGAGATCATACTAAACATTACTTGAGACTATTTCCTACTTCAATCAGTGAGGGAGTCGCGGGCTGATACATAGACTACGGGGTATTTGTAAGTAGCCATCTTAGTCATCTTTCTTTAGTTAAATAATTTGCAAATTTATTTTAGGACAAATGAAACTCTATGAAAGAAATGTTAAATATGTTGCTATATATTTAAACATTTATTCTATTTTCTTTGTCAATATATATTTACACAAATTACTACTTATTAGGTTAATAATTTAAGTAATGAACTCTTTTAAGCATTAATTTATTATTTTAGTCTTTATAAATTAAAACATTGTTCCTTTCATCTTTGGCTTTTGTTTTCTAGATATATTTGCATTATTTATACTAAATGATTATGCATCTTTTTTATACAAATAATTTAAGTGACTAAAACTGTGATTTATTAATATTAATTATTACTACTTATATACTTATTTATTTATTACTATTATAATTATTAATAATATCACTTTTATTGTCATTAATATATTATCACAATTTATTATTATTAATTTTTGGAAGATAGGATAGAAGATAGATAGATAGAATTAGATAGATAGACTTAGGATAGGATAGAAAATAGATTGAAGTAATTAATAAATTCTATATAAACCAATATATCTGAAAAAACCGCAAACCCACATACTATCGTTTCGTTCGGCCAGCGTTTAATTTGGGAACATGAAGAGTTCAATTTCCGAATTGTTTCGTATTCAAAAATTTGAATTTCAGTATTGAAAACAAAGCGGTTGTTCTTGATATGCAATCGCAAGTTGTAGGTATAAAGCGTCCATGTGGTCATTCTCACTTATTGACGTGTCAATATTATTTCACATATATCTCATATTTTATTATTCATCTTATTATTCTGCTATATATATAATTATTATGTATTAATAGGTGTCACTTATATTTATTGATTTGGTCTAAAAATGATGTATCTCTTGTGTGTCATTATATGTAGTTTGAGTAGACGATATTACGTGTAGCATTTTAATTTCAGACTTTGTACGTGTTATATTTTGAGTCTTTATGGTATATAGGTGTTTATTTATGTACCATATGCAGCGGAGTGTTTAAGTTACTATCATCAATAAATGAAGGCCAAGGAGTTTATAATTCTTACTTATATGATCCCTCTATCTAAGCTATATATATATAATTACCAAAGCATAATTTAGATAAAATAAATGAGGTTACGTAAACGTTTACCTACTTTATAAATCTTCTTTGCGAGCACATAGTGATCTATAAAATGTGAGATCTTTCAGGTCCATAATCTGCAACTCTATGCAGCTCGCACCTCTCGGCTACGGGTTAATATAATAATAGTTATTTTATAACTTATTATCTAATAAATTAATAGCACCTAGTAATAAGTTATAATTATCAATTCATTCAATGGAGTAATATTTACCATTGCATTATTAATTTGATAAGAGTCCTTAATAAAACAAAGAAAATATCTGCATATATACAATACTATTCACTTAATTTCAATTTTTATATTAATATCATATCCAGTCTTCTAAACTTTTTCCAAAATAATGTATTTATGCAATATACATATAAGAATTCACATAATGTTCCATTATTTGTTATTTTCGAGTTTTTCTAAGCTATACTAATATAAATAATCATTTATTTATAACTTATATTTATTTCATCCAAATGCATACAACTTCTTACTATATTTTCTTCTTAGTGATGCTGATTATTGTAAGTCTTAATAAAATAATACTATTGTGCTCCATATAGATCTTTGTATACTATTCTTCTTTCTATGGTGTTACGTTCTCACATGGTTATATATCTTCACTATCACATATATTCTTTGTGTTATTTAATTAAATCTAAAATCAAATACAAAACTAATATATGCATAAATTAACCACTATTTATATATAATTTATTAAGTATAATTAATAATTCTTAACCATTAATTAAATATAATTATAAATTCATGTGATTCATAATAAATAATTATTATATATAATATAATATATTTTATATATATAATATATATAATATATATATATATATAGATATATGTTGGGATAAGATAGGATTATTATTATATAGGTATGGTATACCCTTATATATATATATAACTTATACACTATTTCATAAACTTTTGTTTTATAAGATTATCTACTAATTAATTAGACTCTAACCATTATGATTATTTATATTTTCAACTAAATACTATATACTATTATATGTTATAATTAATTATTTTAGATTTTGTGTTTAAATAATTTTACTATTTTTATCCATTACTAAAGTTTTTATTTACAGAGGTATCTATTAGCTTTAATTAACTAGATAAAATTGGATTTTGCTCTAATAAAATTTTCTTCGATTTTTATATTAAATAAATACTTTGTTTAACCATGAATATATTATATTTATATATGATCTTTCTGTATGATTGGTTATTCAATTAGTAATATATATAAATCCTAAACTTTATCTATATAGTTCCCTTTTTTTTTTGTACCAAAGTTCAAAGTTTATATATATTGTGCTTACTTTATTAGGTAAAATTAATTATAATATTATTTAATACCTATAATAATTTTATCTCTTATCCAATGCACAATCTCCACTAAGTGATAGTTTCTACATATTAAGAAATTGGTATACTATTGTACACTTATATTTATTGAACTATGACTATAACACTTTATGCTTTAATCTACACGTTTTAAATCATAATTTAATGAATTATATCATAATATATAATTATATTACTTAATATAAGTAATTAACTATATACTATAACTTTGTTAAGTTAATATTATATAATCTACTTATAGGTTATATATCGTATTTATATATTCAATTAATTAATATATTTTGTAATTATACTCTACTTTTTTCAACTCAGCAATTTCTATGCCACAAGTCAAGTTTTTAATAAAAATTGATATAAGCACTTATATAGATTAGCTGTATATAATATTTAATATTATAAATCTATCATGCCTACTAACAGGATTATACTGTACATATAATAATTAATACACTTATAATATATATAATATATATATATATATAATATATATTATATATATAATATATATATATATTATATATATATATATATTATATATATATATATTATATATATATAGTATATAATATAATAACATATATATATATACTTATACTATAATATATATATATATATAATATATATAAATATAATAAGAAATTTTTAATATGAATTCTAATATATATAAATAAGTATAAACTTTTGCATTCTTGACATTACTATAATTGAATTATTAATTCATGCATGTTTTTAAATATTCGAGACTTAAATCTAATTAAGTCATGTGTTTAAGTTAAGAGAGGTCGGTTATAAGTATAATAATATGGTTGTTGTGGTTGTGTCCGTGGGTGTTTGGAGCATAGGTATTTATAATAGGCTAAATTGTTTATTTATATAATTAATCTTCGCTCCATAATATATGTTATAAAGGTAACCGGTCAAGCTGAGCTCGAATCATTTCCTTCCTATATATTTCGGTAGTCTGTTCTTCTTCTTCCATTAAAGTTTTTAGGTTATCGCATGTCCCCAAAAGGGATTTATTAAGTAAAATATACCTCATATCTTTCAGTTTTTTACCCCAAACCGAAACGATACAAGTAGAGGAGAGACGAGACGCGAGGAGAGATTGTGTGATTGTATGATAGTGTAGTACATAGAGTTGGATGAGAGAGAGAGAGAGATGAGAGTACGGAGTGTAGAGCAGAGAGAGAGAGAGAGAGAGAGTAGAGAGAGATCTTTTTTATAAATTTTTATCCGACCAATAAGAAATGAAAGGTAAAAGGTCAATTATCTGTGGAAAGATATAGAAGAAGTAGAAGAGAGAGAGAGAGAGAGTAGAGAGAGCAAGAGATGAGAGAGAGAGAGAGAAGAGAGCAGAGAGAGAGAGATGTGTGTATAGTGATTTATGTTAGGTTAGTTTGTATAATTAGAGGAGAATTGATGAAGAAAAGTTTAAATACTTTGGAGCGTTGAAAATTGCTCATATTTTTTTTGATATATATTTTGAGAGTCAATAGAAAGTAATATGAAGGGTTCTTCCGAGCTGGTATCGCGAATTAGGTTTTGAAAATAAATATTAATTATGTGATTAGCGAGCCTTGTAATTTTCTCTCTATACGCTTTATATCGCTTTTATATATATCTTACAATTATTCTAATATAATATATATATAATATATTCACTTTATGTATATTATATCATATATATATATATATATATATATATATAATTTTTAAAATTATTTATGTATATACATATAATATCTAGTACTTTCATCAGTAAAAAATTCTATAATGGCGTATATTATATTTTTTAACACAATTTTATATTAATATATATAAACAGATATAAAATTTAATTTTAATATTTCGTAATATTAATTTTATTGAAGTTTTAAAATCACTCATATATTGTATAGATTATTTTAATTATTTAAATTTATATTATTATTATATTATTTTTATTGTATATTATGTACATAGATAATACTATAATAATAAATAATTTAATATTAATGTAATATTACTTATAATATATAATATTATATTGTCCAATTATACGGATAATATAAATGACGTATCGACATAATATATATATATATCCTCACATCTGAGTGAATACATATAATAGTCTTTGATGTTTCTTATATTTTTATCATATATATCATTGCATTTAAGAAAATAGGCTTATTATTTTTGGACCTTTTAATTTTCATTTTAGAATTAAAATAACATCATTGAGAAATAAATATCCTTATTTACTAATATAATATACTGACATTAATCAGGTTGTAAAACGCAGCTCAGAACAAAACCCATACAAAATTATATAATGAAGCCAACATAACGGGTAGTGTCAGGGCAGGATTATGTGGGTCTTTTCTCTCTCTTAAGGATCGTAGTTTTCGCCCTCGCAAGAGCGAGGATTCTGGCCTCGGGTCTGGCTATGTGAGCTGACACTCAAACAAAATTAACCGTCACTTGGAGAATTTCTCGGTTAATATTATTTAAACACGTTTACAACAAAATTCTTTCAACACGTAACTAAAAAACATAGCCATCAAGAACTGCAACGATACAGTTATTATAAACAACACAAAAATCACAAAAACGCTCACTCATGCGTCTAGCAAAAAGAGTCCGGCCCATTGGATTCAAAACCACGGTCCACGGTCCACGATCCACGGTCCACGGTCTACGGTACGGTCCACTGGTCCACGGTCTCTGGCACGGGCTCTCATAGAGTCCAAGGTCGCACGGTCCCACGGTCCACGGTAACATGTCCACATAGTAACATGAGTTCCTAATAAAATTATAATATATATAAATATATATATATATATATATAAAATATATATATATATATTATATATTATAATAACATAATAAACTATATTATATAAATAGAATATATATATATATATAGTAATATATATAAATTTATATAATATTAATTATATTATATATATATATATAAATATATGCAAAATAGCGAGTTCCATGAATATGTAACTAAATATATAAAGTATATATTATTATAAGAATATATAATACATATATATATATGAATAATATGATATAAATTAATATAAATATACATAGGTTCCATAATTAAAAATATATCAATAAGAATTATAATTATTTTATAAATATATATTAATATATATTATATATATATATATATATCTGTTATTAATCCATAAAAAGTAGTACACGAAAGCGTTAGAAATGTTAAAAATATAAAATTTATATATTTTATATTTTTGGTACTTTTTATACTTTTGGTATATAATTTTTTATCTTTCGGTACTTTTCCATACTATACTATATCTTTTTAGCTTATCTTTTGATATATATATTAACTATTTTATATATGGAATAATAATGTAAAATACGTTTTCTTTAATATAATATATATATATATAGATATATATAGATATATATTATTAACTATATATATATTATATATATATAATATTTATATATTAATATATATATATATATATAAATTATATAATATATATATACATATATATATTTATTATTTATATATATATATATATTATTAATATAATATATATATAAATATATTATATATATATATTATATATATATATAATAATTATTATATAATATATATATAAATATATATAATATATATATTATATATATATATAACCGGTATAATTATATAACTATATATATATATATATATATATATATATATATATATATATTATATATATAATATATATATATATATATATTAGATTATATATATATTATACTAATAAATACAAATTATTAAAATATTTAATAGGAATAATTAATTTAGGGAAATATTGTTCCAAGAATTAAAACAAATTCCTTAATTAATTTGATGTAATTTTCTGTCTATGCTAATTAAGATAATTTTTATATTTTTATTGTAATCATTAATTTTATTTTAATTGTTTTATAATAGAATTGTGCCGAATGGATATATATATATATAATATATAATATATATATATAGTATATAATATATATATATATATAGTATAATATATATTAATAATATATAATATATATAATATATATATATTTATCATATATTATATATATTCTATGCATGGCTTAATACACACACCACACGCAAACCACACACACACACCACATGCACAAACCAAGAGGTGAAACATTCATAGGTAGCTTACTTGCACTTAGTATTCTCAGTAATAAAAACTAAACTTCTTGACTCCACGTCCCCTGACATTTCCTTCTGTTCATCCTAAATATAAGTTACAGTAACATTGCTAACATTTCATGCTCTCCCCTCTGATCATATGGCAATATTAATTACAATTCAACAAAAACCTCCCATACACACATCCATTTAAAAAAAAGCATACATCAACTATAAGAAAGCGAGCAGGCAAGCTTACACCGAATCTGTAGAACATGAACTTAATTTAAGTTGACTTAAGTTTTAATTTAAGCAGGGTTAATTTTTCATTCATGCGTTCTATATATCGTATCTGGCTGGAATTTGGTACATATAGGTGACGGTGTCTCCTCGTCGTAGACGAGGTTACATGTGGCTGAATCCCCCGAAGAGGAAAGCAGCCCACTTAAAGTTTTAAAGTGCTTTTAATGGTGTCATAGAGAGTTTATGTCCCTCCATTCAGATGATAATTTTATTGTGGGTGATGTCACCTCGTCGTAGTCGAGGTTACATATGGCTGAACCCCCGTAAGGAGGTGCCGCCATCCCATGCAAGTTGTTTTTCTGGTTTATGGACATATATAATGCTAAGTTTATTTGGTGTGAAGCAAAAGTTAATATTTTTATGACTCGGTCCTTTATAGGCTAATATGAAATCCAAGTCATGCCCATGGTTTAGAAATTTCCCTTACATTGATGGATTTTGTTATTGAAACGTCAAATTAGTGGTTTCTAAGGTATGCTAATCCGTTTCTAAGATTTCTGATGCGTTTGAACTGAGCCCTTCTAATTTAGTCTGCGTGCCATGCCCTACTTTTGATCATCATCGCAGACATGGCTGTCCTGCGAGATTTCAGCGTGTGGTGGGTCTCCCCTCTCAATAGCACTATGCCCGCGACCCGCACAAGCCCACCAGTTAATATATATATATATTACAATTGTGGGGCTGTATGATACAATAAAGTTTGCCTTGAAGATAGCTCTTAATATATTATAAGCTTGAAAATTATACCTTTTATTTGTTTCTTATCTAGGTTATGAATTTTAGCTTGTCATAGATTTCTTTGCTTTGTTGTAACACTTAAAACGTATCTCCTCGTAGGGCATTTTTATTATATCCGCATCTATCTCTTGTTGATATGAAGAAATTTTAAAGCCTGCATTAATTTATTATTTTCATAAGTTATTATTCTTTCACTTAAATTTTCATGTTGATAAATTTAATAAAGTCCACCTTTTGTATATTAATTTCTGAATTATTAGTATAAATAATTTGTTACTTATAAGTTGTTATTTTCTTCGTTTTGGCTTTATGTTGAATAAACTAGAAGTTAAATGCTTTAGTATAACATCACATATAACTTATGCTTATTTTTAATTTATTCTTTTATGTTTTTAATATTTTAGTTAGCAAAGTTGATTATTACAGTTTTATTAAATATCGTGAAGGCGGTAATAATCGACCACTTGAGTAATTATTCTTGGCAAATTAATTAGGTATACTTATAATTATATTTATGCTTATAGCAGTATTATCTTTCTATCTAATTTCATTACAATCATTTTATATCTATTATAATTCTATTACAAATTTATATATTTGCACCCATGTACGTTCCGGTAATGTTACACTTATTTACGTATATTGGGCTGTGCGTGGGATATTTCCTTCTTGGGGGATGTTCTCGGGCTCGTTCCATTAGACGGGTTGCTTGTTTGGTGCTATTGGTGAATCTTTGTACATTTGCTTTTACTCTGCTTTCTATACACCTACAGTTAACCGAGAACAACGGCACCAACCATCACTCACATCACTACACCACTTGCCACACACACACCCACCTGTATTCACCATCGCCACACATCATTTGTCATCAATTTTCCTCCGTCGAATAACTTGCATTACTAGCGAGAGAACGGGGATTTCCACTTCTCTATTTTGCTGTACCTTCTGTGACTAATATCATTATCTACTATTTATTATATTTTGGTTCACTAAATTATTTATATTTGTATATATGACTCTAATTTAGTCTGATTATATGAACTTACACTAAAATTAAGTATCAAATATATTTATATATATTTATATACATAGTATTATAATATATATAATATATATATATAAGAATTTATTCTGCATTCACTTTATTAATTAATTATTATTATTTTTTTTTTGTTTTTTATATCTTACTAAGATTGTTTCATTTAGATTAATTTATATATTTAATTAATAATATGGTAAATATTAATATACAAAAAATATATTTTAATCATTATATATATTATATATGATAATTTATATATTATAATTATGAATTATAATATTATATATTAATAATTATATATATAATTATAGTATATAAACTATATAATATATATTATATATATATATAATATAATATATATATTAGTGATGATTTGTAATATTAATTATATATATATATAAACGTATAAATATATATAATAGGAAATCTATGATAACAATTACGGATATAATCAAGGTAAGGAATATATTATATCGAGTATATACTGATTTTTATTTTCATAGGCAATCCGGAAATCTATAAGTTAAATTTTACATCATAACCCCAGTTTTCTATGGCGGTGATGAGGTCGGTCCCAAACCATTAGTATTTTTGATTGAAACATTTTTATTTCTTATTCATTTAGAAACCTATTTCTTTAAATTAAAAGTTTTATGGGTATATTATTTCTTTTGGTTTTTGCTAAATAAAAAAACCTTTTTTTTTTTTTAAAGATGTTAAATACAATGTTATATTACTATTGACCAAATGGCTGTAAGTCAATAAGGCAGTAGCGCAAGCATCTCCATTTTTCCACCCTCCCATCCGGCTATGCGGTAATGTTTTATTGCTTTACTGCTTTACTGCTTTCTGCTTCAATGTCCTATTTGGAACGAAACATTTGTGTGAAAATGATACTCTTACTGATAAATAAATAATAATAATCAAAATAAATATAGAATAATTATAAATATGAAATAAATAATATTATAATAAATAATAATAAATAATAATACACCAAAAATGAAATTTATCATTATAAAATAATTTTTTATTGTCTTGGGGGTCCATGGTATTAACATAAACTTATTATTGGAAAGCGAATCTAAATAGTAAAAATTCTAGAACATAGACACAATGGCTGCTAGATAATTGGGGTATCGATTTCGTCCTTGGTATATAGCCATGAAATACGAATTATCATCGCTTTCATATTTAAATTTATATAAAATTAAAGCAGTTTATGTAATTTGAAATGATCCTATTCCTGATAAACTAGATAATAACAACTTATATCAAAGGACAATTATTTCGAAAGAATGACAATACTAATTAATCTGATACCATAATAATAATAATAATTGAATATAAAAGTTTGGATAATAAAATAATAATAATAAATAATATAATAATATATACATATAATTCAGTAAGTGTCCTAAATTTTACTTTTTTTGTGAGATCTGAAAATGGCTCCTTCCATTTTTTAATTTGTGATCGTTCTATGACTTCCTTCTGTATTTCCACGTCGGTGAAGTCCCTTCACCTATACAAGTATTTAGTTTCAAACCAACTGACAAAGCCTAATATAACTATTTTTCAATTCTCCAACTGTACCCCTTACTTACAAAACACACCCTAATAAAACTTTAAACTGCATAGAGCTTACCGCATTTGTAAACACTGACATAAGGAACTTTTGAGACTCGCAGGAGACTCTCAAGTATTTTTGAACGCGCGCAGTACATACATTGCTATAATTTAACGTAAGAATGTTCCCAATTAATCAGATTATTCAGGATACTAATCATTAGTTTAATCTTTAATAGATTATATACTAAAAAGATTCAGTGCGATCTCGGAGAAGAAAGGAGGCACGAGGATGATAGGGAGACGAGCTTGACTTTGTGTCAATTGACTCAGATTGGCAAACGATCAAGATGTATTGATCTCTGTTATTAGGTCAAAAATATTTATGAGTATATGGTAATGAGTGTGTAATATATTTTATCTATACATTATTACTCACATCATAAGTTCCCAATCTAACCCTAAAAGAAATAACAACGCTATATTTGTAGCACAGTAGCCGATGTATGAAGATAGTCCTTTACTGTCACGCTATATTTCTGAAAGAGACTAGGAGTATAGCAGATACTAATGGGAGAACTCGTTTGAATTCATGGTTGTAAAGTAGCTTGGTTAATAATGCTCCCCATATTCACATTTGGGGTAATGGGCTATTGATGGGTATAGTTAAATGACTAATAATTTAGCCATATCCGGGCATACCTGCTATATCTCCTTTCAAACTCCGCGAGTCTCATAACACCATCGACACAGGTTCCCAGTATTCACGTAGAATCTTTTGAACCACTCCTGACACAAATCCGAAGCAACTATCAATATAAGTGATTGATCTTCAAAATGTTATTGGAATGAATTCAATATTCCTGGCCTAATAAAAATTGGCATGTTATCTTTGATAATTAACGCACCTAATATGGCTGTAGGAGTTACACAAGCCACAATTTCCAGGAAAAAAACCTTGGCTTGTCTACACCTATGACACTAGTTTCCTCCAATATGCCATATTGTGATATCAAATTGACGACTGGAGAAAAACTTCCAAAATAAACCACATTTCTTCGGGTTCCCATTATCTATTTTGCAATACTTAATCCAATCAACCGGGAAGAGGAAATTTCTTTTGAACATATGGAGGAGTTGGGTGCTTAAGTGTCGTCTTAAAAAAAAGCAACCATGGCCAAATTATCATACATTCAAGTTATAATAAAATTGGGGGAAAACTATTCTCTGAATCATTTTCAATCGTGTTATGTGGCGAGAAGGAAAATTCTCGAATTTGGAAATATCTTTATATATATGATTTAGTTTACGTTATAAGTTAAGTCACTTTCTTCTGAAAAACATTATTTAGAATTAATATCATGAAGGTGATTTCATAAATACACAATTTTATTTTGATATTTCTATCAACTTGTTAAATCTAAGTCCTTGAACTCGTCACCGGATGAATGCCTGAAGTGGCCAAGGCGAATATTAGATTAAAAGTTCCAAAAGCTGATGTTCTATTTTATTCTAGAATAGTCCTTTAAAAAATCAATCATTGATTAGCGATTGAATTTAGGAAATTGGAAAAGGCTTTTAAATCTCATATTAAATTAGAAGCTTAATAATAATGACACCCACAATTAATATATAATAATAATAATAATAATATATAATAATAATAATAATAATAAAATAATAAAAAACAACAACAGTAACAATAATAAAAAACAACAACAGTAATAATAATAATAATAATAATAATAATAATAATAATTAATAATAATAATATAATATATAATTAAAATAATAATAAAATAATAATAATAATAATGAATAATAATTAATAAAAATAATAATAATAAATAATAATAATTAATATACTACTAGTACACTATACACTCTAATACTTTCAGTTTCAATAATGTAATAATAATAATAAATAATAATATAATAAATAATATAATAATTTTATATAATAATAATAATAATAATAATAATAATAATAATAATCATAATAATAATCATAATAAAAATAATAATTAAAAACAATAATAACTAAGAGTAAGAGTGACAAACATCAATAATAATAATAATAATAACGATAACAGTAATGACAATAAAAAAACGAGAAAAAAATAATCTTAATACCTCTACTTTAACAATAATAATATAATAATAATAAAAATGAAAATAATAACACTCACATAACTAATCTACCTTTTGTGTAATAATTTATTTTAATATTACCATGAAACTGCTCTCTACAGAGTAATGGCCCATAAACTAAAAATCAACAGTATTAATGATCATAAAACACATTATCATTATATCATCACTATATAATGCATTACAAAAGTAATATAGTAATAATAATAATAATAATAATAATAATAATAATAATAATAATAATTAAATAATATAATAATATGTAATTAATAATAATAACAATAATAATAATAATGATAATAATAATAATTATAAAAATAATAATAATAATAATAATAATAATAATAATAATAATAATAATAATAATAATAATAATAATAATAATAATAATAATAATAACAATAATAACAATAATGGTAATATCAAATACCACTACTACCACTACTATTGATAATAAGAATCAAACAATAAAAAATAATAATATTAATAAGAATTAAACTTTGCTGTGCGGTGCGAGGCTGGCCGTTAGAGCTAAGTCCATGTGCATCAGAGATCTAAGAATCGGCTTTGCATACCTTAGAAACCATTAATTTGATGTCTTATACATCAAAATTCATTAATGTAAGGGAAATTCCTAAGTCATGGATCGACTAGACTTGGATTTCACTTTAACCTATAAAGGACCGAACCAGATAAATCTTAACCTTCGCTTCACACAAAAAAAAGTAGCATAATATTTTCCCATAAACCAGATAAACAATTTGGATGTGGTGGAGGTACCCTCTTACCGTGGTGTAGCTATAATTAACAGCGTCGTAGGCGAGGTTATGTATGACTGAAACAATAAAATTATCAGGTGAATGGGGGGACATAAACTCTCTATGAGGCGGAAAAGAAAACTTTATAGGTGTATCCTACAGCTTCCCATGTAACCTCGTTTACGACGAGGTGACACCATCACTCTATATGTATATCCAATTATTTCGCCAGTAGCCTGATATAATAACGACAATGAGAAAAATTAACCCTCATCCCTTTTGATGAGTTCATCTTATATTATATATATATATATAATATATAATATAATATATATAATAAATATATAATATTTAATTTATATATTATGTAATATATATTTATATAATATAAAATATATAATATATATAATATATATGATATATAAAATATATAATATTCAAATATATATAGTAATAGTATGGCTATTTATAAGATGTTGACTCAGGAACGAAAATCAATAAAAAATGTAACGTAATTTCATGATTTGAGGTTTAAAATACGGCATTTGTAACTATCTCGTGATTTTCAAATTGTAACTTTAATTAATATTAACAAAAATTAAAATAGAAAATTGACATATATTTTTTTGTGCTTCACACCCATAGTCTTATAAAAATGATTTGGAAGAAATTAGCTTTAAGGCTAATTTTATTGATTTTAGTTTAACATTTGATGAATGATAATAACGTAAGTTTGTAGAAACTAAGCCTGTGCACAATAATAAATTGATAATTTGAATATTTTTTATATATTTTATGTTTTGATCCGGTGGGACTCCTTCAGGCCTCCCCTCTATACATCCCCCTCCCCGCAGAGCGGGTCCCGCTCGACAAGCCTCGCGGTCTCGGGGGGGACAAATTTTTTTTTTATAAATAAAAATACCCATAAATTCAGTAAAAATCGATATCAAATAATAAAAAATGAAGAACTTAAGAAAAAAAAATTAAATTCCTATTAATAATAATATAATAATTAAAAGTCAATAATAATCAAAATATATAATAATAAAATAATAATATAATAATAATAATAGATAATTAATAAAAATGTCTCTTTGAGTACAATGAAAATTAAAAAAGGCAAAAAAAGGCTAATAAATAGATAGAAATTGCAGCAATAAAGAAAGGCCCGAAATTCGTTGTTTTTCTTAGCGAAAATTTTCATTCTTACCAAACGGAGTCAACATCTTTATTATGTCCTATATATATATTATTACTTTAAAATTATATTAAAGTATTTCTTGAAATTATAAAATTATATATATGCTTAAAATAATATATATAATAATATAATATATAATATATAATATATAGTATATATTATATAATATATATTCTTATATATAATATATAATATATATATATATATATATATATCCTAGAATCATTTCGGAAGCCTATTAACAGTCTAACTACGGCCATAACTAAGTTTGGGGCGCAGGGCCGCCCTTAAGGGGACCCACCTTGATGTAACTTCGTCTACGACTAGTTTACCTCATAAGAAGGGGGTATACCAAATTTAAGGGGATACGATGTCTATAAGACTCCCTAATGAGGGTGTCTAATTACTTTTTGGACAGCCTGGGCTACCAAGTTGCTCTCCTACTACTGCCCCCATCAGCACATGAAGCCATCTGTAAAAAAATATCCCCAGCCCAAAGAATCAATGCAACACCATTATGTCATACTATTCCAAAATAGTATGTATTATCCCACCTTTCTGGAAACAATTATTAAGCCCCATATTAAAACCTAACAAAAACCCACCCAATAACCCAGCTTCATTTAGACCTATATCATTGCTCTCAACAATATCTAAAGTGTTCGAGAGGTTAACCTTGAATAGAATTTCCCATTCTATCTCACTCAAGGATACCAAGCACGGATTCAGACAAAAACATTCTACCACTATATTACTAACCAATCAAACACAAAGCATCCTCACGAGATTTAACTAAACTCTACACCCACCAACACTCCCCTAGTAGCAATAGACAGTTTCACGCCAATAATAGATAAAGTGTTAAATACAGAAATAAATATTAATGGAAAGAAAGTGATCGCAAAGTTTATATCCAGTCATCCAGCTATAATCACTCAAGGATACCAGACCTGCCGCACATACAAACTATGTAACGGAGTCTCCAAGGCTCTATATTGTTATCAACACTATTCAATCTTTTATGCATGCTCTACCTCAAACCAAACACCCTTCTATAAAAATCAACTTCTATACAATCACAACCTAAAACTCCAATATAAGTGGAGTATTACAGCAATTTATAAATCAACTAGAACAATGAATGGCTTTCAACAAATAGAATGACTAACTCCCCTCAAAAATAACTCGTACAGATGAAACTCGAATCAGACATAATTGTACAATTCCCTATCATAAAATAGATGTTTTTAAGCATAACTTATTGTACAGAACTATTGATGAATGAAATAAGTTGCTTTCAAATCTGCGTAACTTTGGATTAATTAATGCGTTATAAGTATGAGCTATGGCTGCAACATAGAACTTCCTATTAATTTGATGTATGTTGAAACGTGTTCATATTGCATATGTTGACTTATTTGAACTTGTTTATTAATTGATCTTGATCTCTATGTTTTATGCATTAAGGGTGAATTTACTCACTTAATATAGACTAAATGAACTATGAAACTATTATATGTGTAAATATTTTTCATATAGGAGTATTTGGGTGACGAGGCTTCGGAATTGAGATACATAACTTAGTCTATAATTATAAACGTCGGGGAGTACATCAAAAACACTTTGGGATTTTCTTGTAAGTTATATAATAATGTATAGTATCTTTTAATTGGTATCGGCTCTTCTATGCCTTTTTATATTCGAGATATATTACATATTCTGTTGCCCTGGACAAATATGGGGTTTACTTTAGTGGTGACCTTATAGGCTTAGACATTATCACACATACTTTGGCTGTATGTATAGGGGACTCATTTGACACACTCTCTTAACAGATTCTATGTAATATAAGACGTTACGTAGATGGATTTTCTCTCAGAAAGAAATAACTCGTAATTAATTTTTATACAGAAACCTGGGATATACTTGGGGTTTAGTCCGTGTGCACACCTTATTATCTATACTGGGCATCATCTGTCTTGACTATGGTCATATATTTGAATTGAGGGCCGGAACTGAACATAGATTCAGAAATTATATCACCTATAAGATTGAAATAATTAATAAGCTGGCTTAGACCTAAGAAACTGCAAATGCGAACTAATACATTTTTTGTCTCCGGATATATACTTTATACAGATATTATCCATCGATATTTAAATATTTATACGATAGTGATATATTTTTAAAGTAAAACTTATGAATTTTGATTCACAGTATGACTCGAAATAAGAGAAAATAGATGAATTAATATAATATACGCAATCTCTCTAACTATTCGTATTCCTTATTATTTAAGTATACTATATATTACTTATTCGAAGGTGGGTGTACTCTGTGGTTAATAAATATAAAGGAGTCTGGGATATTAAGGCACTCATAAAGAGTCACTTAACTTCTCCACTACAGCTACTTTATTTATGAATGAGTGCATAAATGTAGTGAGTTATGAAGACGTTAAATAACTTAGGTTGACATTTAATTATGACACTTTATTTAGTAAATTTAATAGAAATTGAAATTAAAATACCATTTGCAATATATATAAAATATTTTTTAAAATCTCGATTACAATAAATACATTAATAAACAACTATGAATTACTAATTTTTATTATTTCTTTTAGGGATTATTATATATTAATACAGGATAATTGAGTCTAATTAGAATATGATTCAGAAGTGGAATAATATATATCATCGAGAGATTTTAGCCAGCTACTTTAGGGATAAATATATTATTTACTTTTATGAGTATTAGTTATACAATCTGCAATCACTAATCACTAAAGTCTATTTATAATAAATCCACAAGTACTCAAGTTATACTCATTAAAATTAATAATACTAATAATAATAAATACACTTATTATTATTATTACTACTCCTTCAAAGGTCATAAAAATATTTTATTTCTAATGGCAGTAAGTATAGATTAATACCTGTACCGGGAACCTCTCAAGATGTTTCTCTCTAAAAATATTACTGGCCATTTTATTTATTATTATATATTGGGCCGTGGTTTTAGATGGATGATTTTTCCAACGAATTAAGCATAGAATGATTTAAAGAAATATAATGATAAGATGGCTTTGGTCTGATCTCCCTACTTATTATTACATACTATCACAAGTAATCGTAATTTTATAGGGTTAGTTACAATTATTTTGAAGAATACTAATGTGATGATCTTAATTTCTTCTACTTTTTTTATTTAGGTCTGATGATCAGCTCCATCCACGGGACCTTTGTTAATTTAGTTATGGACTTCTAGAACCTATCATAGTGATCAAAGACTATGTAGTATTGTTATACAAGGTATCTTGTTTGTTTGGGTGATAAATATGTATTATATTTTTTTTATTCTATATTCTTATTAATATTATTCATTGTGAATTGTAATTTTAAATTTGACTGAATTGTGGGTTAGTATATATTTAGTTATTTTTGTTAATAGAGGTGGTCTCCACGTGCGATAAAGTCAGTATGCTCATTCCTTACATGTAAGAGAAAAAATTACTAGGGTAATTTATTATTTAATATCGGTTGGTGTAGAAATAAATGCTTTAGGAATTTTCATTATGATTTATGGTTGTTTGATGTTTAGTCTTACATCGCTCTTACACTTTGTAGCAGCTTATTAGATAATATTTATTTGTATGCTGCAAATTTATGATTTATTATTATATATTCTATTATATATTTTCCTATTCTGTAAATGGTTTGTTGCAAAATCGAGGCCAATAAAGTAATCGATTTTTAAAAATTGGATTAATTATCTAATATCATCTTCCTTTTCGTCTTCATCCAGTTCTTCAGATGATAATGAGAATCCTCTTACATCATTATAATATTATTAATTATAATAATTAATTAAGCGGATCACTCATTTAGTATTAATTTAGGTTTATAAGATATTACCTTTATTTATCAATGATTAATTAGGCGAACCAAAATGATAATTCTGGAAACTTCCAAGACATAGCATCGTCTCATCCCCTTATAATAAGTACGATTATAATTAGCGTTAAGCATAATTAACTCGAAATAGATTACTGACCAAATATATGGCGATCAAGAGGATTACTACGGAAATTAAAGTATTACATAGTCGAAAAGTACCAAGCGTTATTTACAAATAGAATGTTCTCTTAACTTATATAACTATTAATAGTATTATTGATCAATTTAAAATCGTAGAGGACAGTGGCAATTACTTATTACCATTGGATAATCATAGATTAGTAAATGAATTAGTCATGTGTAATACACGGACAATTTCATTCTATCTCACATATAGTTTGATAAAAGGAGTGAATCGATTAGTAATGAGATATAGCGATATTACACATGGCTTTGAGTTAAGTGGGATATGGAAGTAGCTGCTAAGTTATGAGAACATCAAAGATACATTAGTAGTATTACTGTGCCTTTTCTTTAGATGATTTATCTCACATTTGTACAGAAATGATTGGCTACTTATATTGTTTTTTGTATTATAAATGCACTTTGAAGAAATGATAGACTGTATATCTATTTATAGAGTTCATTAGAAAAAGTATTTAAATTATGGTTGACTTAAAAATTAAAAAAATCATTATTAATGAGGAGTGTGTAGTATTGAGACAGTCTAGGGATATAGCTCCATGATATCATACTTCATTAATATTCAGATTATTTGTTTAAAAATTAAATTTAAAATCATGTATACATTATGGTAGAGATATTTATATACTATTATGAATTTTGCTCATATTATATATTCATTCATCATCACATACATGGAAAGTTAATCATTATGATTATTAATGTACTTAGTAACGTTTGGCTTAGTGCTATACTATTGCTATAGGGATAGTTATGCTGTACAGAGCTATCGTCAGTATTCCTCACCTTTATTACTCATGTAGAGAAAAAATTATCGATCGAATTTTAATCTATAATTTTTTATTTTGATGTGTAAGCATGTGTAATATCTAGTGCTCTATTAATTATTTATAATAATTTAAAATAAATGAAGTAAGAATTTAGCTGATAATTTAGTAATTATATCTATTAGAGACTCTATGTATTATAATATGAATAAGGAAATTTTACAGGAAAATTAAATTTTAGTCATTATTATAGATATTATTATTACGTAATTAGGAATAATACTGTGTATATTAACCACGATATAATCCAAGGGGACCTACGAATATAACATCTGATACTACACTAGTCTTAACTAAAAGACTTTTATATATGATTTAACACTCACATCAATATGTGTTTTCTTGGCTTCAGTGATGTAAGAGTGATAATAAGTAATTGTAGTTGAGCTGTGTATAGTTAGAGGTAGTAATGTGAGTAAAGATAGTTAGTGTGTGATTAATTAGATTATTACTATTATGGGAATTTTAGAGTCATAGATTTCTATATTATTTAGTTGGTAGTTTAGTTTGAGGAGTATAATAGGGTATTGGATTTGGGTTTAGAGATAGGTGGATAATGAAGTTAATTTAATTTAATTACAAGATGTAAATTGCGTGTCAAGTTCTGAAAAGTTTCTCATTAATTGCTCAGTTTATAGGTCAACTATAATCACTTGGTATTTTAAATCTTAAACTGATGATAAAACTCTCATAAAATTATGAAAATAGTAAATTAGTAAAATAGTAAAAATTATTTTAGATTCTTAGATTTTAATGGAAGTTTATAATAATCTTTATTTATGTCATAATCTCATTATAATAATTATATTATTTATATTATAACGTAGTATAGGAATTCACTCATAATACTAGATACACAGGGCAATATAATTAATACTATATTTATTAATTTAATCGACTGTCATATAAATAGATAACAAATGCTAATTAATTAATAATTATAGTAATATATATACTTTCATAATAAATAAACACAGAAATATATTATTAATAAATATATTTAATAATAATTAATAATTTTAATACTTTAATTAATAATAATATATAAAATTAATAATAATTAGATATAATTATTGTTAATTATTTCATTATAATTCATTATTATAAGAATAATAATAATAAATAAAATAAATAAAATTATATAATAAGAAAGATCACTAATTTATTAGCTATTTCTGAAATTCAATTTATCAGTAAATTAACAATAATAAAATAATATGCAATAATATTAATTAATTTATAATATTTCTAATTAATATTTTCGGATAAATTTGCTTACAAAAATATCCTACTAATATACTTTCTCTTTCATTCAACGGAAATTCATACCATCTTTTAGAATTAATTCTATTATTTATTCTAGCAATTATGCAATTCATTTTATTATTTATGATATGGGTTAATATTATTGCAAGAGTCACATTACAGATAATTTTTTGAGCTATTTAATTATATTATAATTTATTATATTAATTTAAAGACTCATTCTCTTAATGTAAATATATACTAGTATATTTATTAAATATATATAATATAATTTAAATATAATAATTATAATAAATATTATAACTATCTATATAATAATATATAATAATTTATATATATTATAATTATTAAAAATTTAATTAAAATTAAATTATAATATATAATAATATATAAATAAATATATAATTTAAATTAATTTAATTATTTAATTAAATAATTAATATTTATATTATATAATCTTTAAACCGTTAATTACTAGCAGTAATTATTTTTTATTATACAAGAATAATAATTTTATAGATAATTATTTTAAAATAAATGTTAAAAATTAAAAATATAAAATATATAAGAAAATAAATGGATTGAATAGTAATATTTAAATGTATTTCAATACTTATGATTAAATGAAAATGTAAATCCAATCTAACATGTTATGAAAGAATTGTTGGGTTAAACATTAACTGAATTAAAGCTTTAGTTACATATATTAAGACAATAGATTTATCTTCTACAAAATAAACGAATATTAAATTAGTTATCGAATACCATTCTTTCAAAAATGATAAAAATATTATTTTTTGAAGGTGTAAATATAAGAAATATTTATCTAATTAATCCTATAATTATTAATATATAATCACAGTATAAATATGATAATATTTATTAGGATATGTAAGCAATTTAAATATTTTTTCTTACAATTGCTGCAACAGCATTAATATTTATAACCTTAATAATTGTTGAAAATAATAAATCATATCTATCTATCGTTCTTCTCGATTAGTATGTCAAAGGAATTTTTTATTATTATAAAGGGTCCTTATATATTTATTAATAATAACAAATTAAAATTTATACTAGAGATAATTTAAATATTTTGTACATTCTAATTTAGTACTAATTAATTAAAATATTAATAACAATTTAGTTATATTTAATTTTAATCATACATATTACGAGGAAATGATACGTCACAGATTAGAATATAACGTTTAAATTAAATTTTAAATGATATAATATTAAATAATGAAATTAATAGATGCATCATCATAAACAATAATTTAATATTATAACATTCTGAACACTAGATAATTATTTTCTTTTATATTCAAACACATCGTTTGAAAGGAATAGAATACAATTATTAAAAGATATATAAGGAGAATCATTAATTAATCTATATATTAACATTAATAAAATAAATGGTGATAATGCACTGGAAAATATACGATATTTATTACTATTTATGTAGATTTAATTATAATAAATCAATTAAAATTACAAATTTTGTCTATGTTAGCATTAAACATTCAAATCTAGTAAAACCTTCTTGGTCTCCGTAAATATATTTATGATAATTATAGTAGATATATATTATATATATTATACAATAGTGTTTAAATTATTATATTGATATAGTGAGTTAAAAAACCATTCATTTCTACAATAGTTAAGGAAATATAACACTTACAAATAAGATATTATTAAAATGTTTTAGTAATTTATAATATTAATCACGTACTAATAAATTTAAATAAAATTATTTTTACTTGTTCATAAAGTAACTGATAACATAATGTAAAATTTATTTACATATATAATATTTTTAATGCTTCATTATCGTAAAAATAATTTAATTAATTAATACTAAATATTATATATATAATATTAATAATATAATATATATTATATTTATAAAATAAATATAATAATATATTTTATATTAAAAATTAATTAGTAAGTATAATTAATATAATTAATTAAAAATACTTAAGAATATAATAAGTGAAATAATAACCTAAGGCATCTAAAATTTGGATATAAATAACTTCAATTATGTTATATTATTATTATACTATTATCGGTGAGATCAAATATTTGTAAGTTATTTATACTTAATTTATTAAATTTTTTATTCATTTATTTATATAATTTATAGTTTGATAAAAGTTTAATCATAGATATACTATATATATTAATTATTGAATGTTATTAATAAAGGAATTAAGAAATGTTATTATGAATTATATAGAATTATATTACTATTTATGTTAAAGTTTCTTTCCATTATAGATTCAAAATTGTTTTATAGTATATACAACAATTTAGCATATATTAATATTATTTATAGGTTTATTATTTATTATTGCTAGTGTGATTTTTATTAATTATCCTAATGTATCTAAGTTGAATATATTAAACTCTAATTAATCTAATTTTTCATTATAATATTAAAGAATTAGAATTATTTTATTTTAATAAATATTATATTAAGTTCATTTATTTATGTGATTATTTATAGCTTATATTTATTTATTATTATTTATTAGATTATAACTATTAATTATATATATATTATAATATTATATATTATATTATATTATTATAATTATATATATATATTAATTATTATTATAATATATATTATTAAATTATTTTAATTCAATATTATTATAAATATTAATTTATTAATATATTAATTATTATATATATAAATTATTTTTATATTTTAATATAAATAATTACCCTAATCAATTATAAATTATCAAAAGGATGATTAATAATATTATAAATATTATATTATTATTAATATATTATTTATTAATAATTATTATTTAAATATTATATTATATTAATTATATATATTAGATATAATTATTAATATATATATATTTATTAATTTATTATTAATAATATATTAATTTATTTATTATAAAAATTCATTATTTAATTAATATTATTTAATATACTAAAATATATATATATTATTTAATATTTAATTAATTATTTATAATTAAAATTATATTATTATTACTTAATATTAATGTATTATAGTATTTGAAATTGAATTTTTTTATGTATTCTTATATTTTTAAGTATTTATATAATTATTTATTATTAAATCTTTATATTATTTAATTAATAATTATTTAATTAATATTATATTAATTATATTATTATTAATATTATAATTATATATAATTAATTATATATTTATTAATTATAATATTATTATAATATAAATATTATTAATTTAATATATTATATTTTTACACTGTTAATAATATTATTAACTTTTATATAAATTGTATATTATATTTTTAAATTATAATTATTTATTTATTATTATTATTTACAAGAAAATCAAATAAAATCTTATTCTAAATATAATTAAAATATAAAATTAAATATATTTTAATTAATTGGTAGGCAGTAAGGGAAGGTAGGTTAAGGTAAATTTATATAATAGCATTACATTGGGAAGAGAATGGATGGAGGGGGCTTAGGGCTGTGGGTAGGACGTGGTTGCGCGATAATAATTGCATAAAAGTGTTGACATAGCACCAAATAAAATTAATAAAAATAGCAGTGTTTGTAATTGAATTTGTAGTTGAATAGATTTCTTACGTACAAATCTTTCAGAACTTATCGATATGCATAGAATATTTAGTGTGTGTTTAAATGAAAAAATAAAAAAATGAATAAACAGAATAAATGAGATGAATCACTTTTTATTAAAAAGCTGGCCGTTAAGATAATGTGAGACTGCCTCTATAGTATATTAATATGAGGCCGTTACTTTACAGGGCAGGTAGTACTGCAAAATCAAGGCTATGATAATCTGCTAAATATGTTTTGGGTTTTAGCTGATAACGATAAATTTTTTTTTTCTGGTTGAAATTTAAGCTGGGTAATTTTTTTTTTATTTTTTTTTTTTTTTTTTTTTTTTTTTTTTGTGAAACCGGTGGTTTCAGCTATAAGTGATTAAATTTTCTTTTTAACTGTAAAATAATAGATTCGAGATGGAACTTATTTGGTATCTCACTCTCAATTATACAATAATAGACGAGAGTTTATAACTTTTCAATTTTTGCATTTTTTTGGAGTCTAAATCACCTACATTATGGTACTTCAGAAAAGATTTTTAGATGAGAAATTATAAAAATAATTACTTATAATTTAAACTTACTCATTTATTTCATTAATTTTTTATTACTAATGTATACATTCTTTTTGAATCTAAAATATAAATGAAGGTAGAAAATTATCTGTATATATATAGGAATATATAATATAGAAGATTGGATATGAATATAAGCACCGAAAACACAGATTGATGTGGTGTAGGAGACGGAGCGGGATGAATAAAAATAATCAATAAAATCAAAGGAGGTAAGCTTACGAATAATATAATTAATTAATAATTAATATAATATATTAATTATATATAATATCATATAATATATTATATAATATATATTTAATTAATTATATAAATATATTATTATATATTATATATATACTATTGGTAATGATTGGTAGAGATATATTATAATATATTATTATATATATAAATATATGTAGTATATATATATTATTATTATAATAATATATATATATATAAATAATATTTATATTAATATATTATATAAATATAATATTATATAATATAATAATAATATATATATATACATTATAATTATATATTAATAGAATATATAATATATATACTATTAATATATAATATATTATAATATATTAATATATATATATATATATATTATATATTATATATATATATATATTATTATATATATATATATATAATATTAATATATATATATATATATATTATAAATAATATTATATATTTAATATAATATATATTTATAATATATATATATATATATATGAGTACTAAATAGTTAAATTTTTGTATAGTTGTTACATCCCAAGTTGAGTACAATACACACATTATATCAATTTATAAATTCCCATTATATTATTCAACTTAAAACTGAAATATTATTTTCACAAAGGAATTTTATCAAAATATAGACCATAAAAAAAAACGATTTTTAAAACACTTTTTCATATAATAATGTATTTCAATAATAAATAATAGATTTATTATAATTAAAGACTGATGAAATAATATATTTTTTATAATGAATGTTTTTAAAGCTTAAGATTGAAATGACTACTCTAGTTTTATATTTGTTCAGTTCATCTCTATTACTGTATTTTCTATGTAGTTTGAGAATTCTATTTTTGAGTACGTTTTTATAATACGGCTCTTACAGAATATATTTGTAAAGAACCTAATAGATAAGATACTTATAATTAGATTGTTTTATATGATTATTGAATAGCATCTACTTTATACCTATTATAAGGAAGTTATTAATATTATATACGAGCTTAAATATGAAGCTCAAAAATTAACATCTTATGATTATATGTATGAATGATATATTATAAACTTATTTAATTTATAAATAGTAGGAAGAGTTATTATTAAAAACTATTTTATCAAATTAGTACGGTATTATTAAATAATTACATTTCGAGAATAATTAATTATATTTATATCAATCTTTTGTATGATATAATAAACTGTTCTGTTGTATATGAAAATAAACAATATACATAATAAACATGTATTAACTTAAACAAGAAAGAATTGGTATTATAAAGTTGCTCTGATACTTGCGCAATGTGAATTCTGGAGAAAAGATAAAGAAAAATAATTGATTTTCAAATAGCTGCGATGCCAACGATAAGACAACTGTTCGTCATAAAAAATGTATTTTATCAGGAAATAGTTATATATGAGGCACTTGGTCTTAATAGTAACAATTACAACTGAAGTGAAATTCTAACATAACATATATTTAATAATGTAACCGATATCTATATATAAATTTATATAATGAAAAAAAAAACATAGATAATAAATGTTAAGTGTTTATTTAATGTCTTAAAACAAATCTATATATTATATGAGACTAGTATATTAATATAGCCCGCAATTCGTTCATTATTTTCTCGCTATCTATAGAATATTAATTAATTTATTATATTATAACAAATTTATAGGGATAATTTTAAATTACCTTATGAAATTATATTTTTAAAACGTTTTTTAATATATTTATGAGACACTATGATATTTATATTAACACTTACGCTTCTACAAAACGAGTTCAATAAGAATAAATATTAATATAAACACTTATAGGGAAACTTCGATAATGGTAAATCTGCTGATATAGATGAAATGATCATTCATTGAAGGCGAATACCAACAACTGTAAGATAAGTAATATTCAGCATAGTATGAAGTTTTGATAGTTGAATATATTTCTTTAGAGTTAGCTTTATGAAGTAAGTATATCAATTTTATAGAAGTCTACAAATTAGATGAAAAAAATATTATTTGAAAGCCAAGAGTATAAATGTTAATTCAAAATGATTTTGAAATTTGATTGCTAAAAGAAATTCATTCATATACTACTGTGTTGTATATATATAATAATTTAATGTATATAAAATATATGGACTAATGATTATAATAATATATATTATATAATATATAATATATATATATTATATTATATTATTATATATATTATATAATTAATATATATTATTATATTATAATTATAATTAATATATTATGGATTTTAATTTTTATATCATATCAAATTTTTGCTTTGAAACTTTTCTACTCATTATATATATATATATATTGAGAGGCGATGAATATAGGTAGAAAAACGGAAATCAAGCTCATTGATATTAAATACTGAGCTCCTGACAGCCTGGTATTAACAGTGTGATTAACAGGACAGTTTATATTATTGCTATTAATGAATAACTGAACAAGATTGATATTTTTTCTTTCGGATATATACATTGGGGCATATAATTTGCTATGGAAAGTTGCATGTCTAGGTAAGAATACTATATAATTATTTTGGAGGGTTAGTTCTTGAGTATAGCGTATGATTATTCTACTATCGACGTCTATGATTTCTGAAGTGGGTCTAGCTGGATCGATGTTTAGAGACATTATCTTGAGTGGGTATTCGATATCATCTCCGGGGCTCACCAATTTATTAAATGTAAAATAGTAGAAGTTGAGAGTTATCTAACTTTTCTTATTTTGATCCTCCACTTTACAGGTAGTAGTTGTTAATTGTTTTTTGAAGATTTTACTACGTAAGACTTCTTTATTTATTCGTTACGAAGACAAATAGACAGTACGTGGTTTATATTTCTCCATATTAATGTAATATGTCGCTCTTTACACCTCATATATAAAGCTATATGATAGTGCGCTTGGTGCGTCGAGACTAAAGCAAACCTAGCTTTTATTTCACATCGTTAATCAGAACCTTTAAATTCTTCTCTTATATATGTAGTGGAAGAGTTAACAAATTATATCTATAGGCCGTTTATCAAAAAATTACACTTCGGAAATATTCAACCATCTTTACGTTGTAAACGCTAAGAGTAAGAAGAATAGTATTTATACAATGAATATTATTATGTATATTTTTATATCTCGTTATCATTATATATATACTGGTATATCGTGCTCCAAAATCCTAGAATGAAATAGAAAAATTCACAACTATTTTCTAAATAATAAAAAAAGTAATTAGAAATTGATGTTCATACCCAAGATTCTTCATTATCCCGTAAGGTAGAACATTATAAATTGATAAAATATTTGAATATATATAAAACATGACTTGAATATATATAAGGTATGCTGTTAAATAAAATAAGATAATAATGTTAAGGAAATTAGATATTATGCTATATATTAAAACATACATTAACATTAATCAGACTAAATGTTTATATAATATTAGCAACCTAATTTCATTATTCTCTTTATTCCGTGTTTTCCTTATAGATATATATTATATTAGGTAATACCATTACAATTTATATTATTATACTAATATCATTTCAAAATATCGCGCGCATCATAGTAAAAATATCGATATTTTTAGCAAAACCATTTTTTAAGCATTTCTATTTTAGAGTATTTATTTTTTTTTAGCACAAATCGTAAGACCGTTTTCGACTTATTAATATGCATACATTTTTTACGAGTCCTCACATAGTCATCAGGTATATTTTTTTGAATGTCAGGAATAATACTAAATATGATCAATTATCTCTTTTCGTAAGGTTTTTAAATATATCACTCACATAATATTGATAATGGGTAACTTACATTTAAAACTTTTACTTTAGGTTTAATATTTATCACACTTATATAGACTAAAATAGATATTATAAATTTAGGTTATTATATATCCAAAATTAACCGTTATTTTTAAGTCATTAGTCGAGAAAACGAATTCGAAACGTACGAGGAATAAACGTACGAGGCATAATATTTTGGTAAAGAGTGAAACTCGAACGAAGCAGTCTCTTTTATTCAGTGAGAAGCATACGAGGATGCTTATTTTAGCGTCTTGAACAGAATTATAATACAGAATATAATAGATAAATATAAGATATCAAGATTAATAAAGTAATGAATAATATAATAGGTAAGAATTATTACTGTAATAATACGAGTGAATATTCGTTTGCAAAAACGAGTAATAAATTAATTTCGCTAAACATGTTATATTATAATGAGTGCGCATAGTTAAGCTTAATTTTATTGTTATAGTACTAATTTTATATTACAATTAATTTTTAATTAATATATTAATATTGACTATGTATTTAAATGTTCTCTGAATAAAATTAGATATTTATATTATATATTATATATAATTAATTATATAATATACTATTAATATATAATTAATATATATATATATATATATATATATATATATATAATACGATATAATATTATTATATTATATATTATAATAATAATATATAGTATAGTATATTAATATATATATATATTTATATATATTATATATATATATATATTATATTATTTACATATCTATATAATATATTATAATATATAATATATATTATATATTTATATTATATTATAATATAGTATCTATATCTTAATATATATATTATATATAGTATATAATATATAAATATATTATTATATTATAATATATATTAAATTATTATATGTGTATATATATATATATATATTATAATATAATATATATATAAATATATAATATATATATATATATAATATATTATATTATATATATATTATAATATATTATATATATATATTATATATATATATTTAATTATATATAATATTAATAATAATATATTCATAATTTATTAATATATAATATAATATAATTATATTATATATATATATATATTAATATATATGTATAATATATTATTAATTTATATATATTATAAATTTATATATATTATATTATATATATTAATATATAATATATTATATATATATATAATATATAATATATATAATATAATATTCTATATATATTTATAATTATATTAATATATAATATATTATTAATATATATATAAATATAATTATATTAATATATTTGGTAATTTAGTTAACCTATAGATATTACCATATAGTATGAGTAATGAAATATAATATAGTAGTCAATCTTAGAGTAGAGACAGACTACTTAAGTATACTCGTTAGCGCAACAATATCGACATACATGACAATCGAGTCGAACAAATATCAGATATAATGATAGAAAATGATGAATTTTTTGAGGTGCACTAAAAACTTATTATATATAACTCTTTTTCTCGCGGTTATGAGCATCATATAAGATATAATATATATAATAATAATAATTATATATACAATTTAATAATACATAATTAAGTAACAATAGTTAATAACAATTATAACTAATACTTTTTAATGCCAAAAAATGCCAAGTCAACAAATTAACAAAGAGATCATAATAATAATAGGAATAAGGATAGCAGAGATAGGATGATATGATAAATTATAGATAGATAATAAATATAATAAGAAATTGTTTATAATAATAATATTAGTTTTAATATTAAATAATAAATTGTATAACAAAAATATACATAAATAATAATATAAATAATATAATATAATATTAACTAAATAGATATTAAATATAATAATAAAATAATAATAATAATAATAATAATAAATAAAATAAAAAATATAATAAAGTAAATATACTATAAATAATCTTAAGATAAATTGGAATAAAGAAAATAATAATAACTTATGTGAATAAATTATAATAATATAACTATAATAATGGAATTCATGATCAAAATTAAATAAAGAATGATTCTCTAGTTACGAAGAAAAGGGAATCTGCATCTGAAGTTTCTCTAATTCATATATATCTATGCCGCTATAGCTCTACTTGTATTCTATCTAAGATATTTAGAAACCCTTCTACAACTTCATCTTGCTTAGACATTGTACTTGGAATCTACATTTCAATTACATTTACATCGCCAGTATGAGTTTCGGCGTTTCAGTTCTAATCATGGCGATTATTCACTTTCCTTATTTAACCGATTTATGGTTTTCCGTCTTAGGAACTCGGGGAGACTTGGTGTGTGCGTGAATATCAAAGCATATTGAACCGGGTTTAGGACGGTACTGGCTACTCTATATACAAGCTTCCCTTCCTTTGGGTTTCTCTCTCTTTGCTTAATATATAGTCTAGTATTTTCTTATAAAGTAACGCTCATTATCGGACCTGTAGGTATTGAATGGAGCGACTTCTATACTTCTTTTTCTGTCAATAGTGGTGTTACTCACGGATTTGATTATATTTATCTCTCTTACTGGTGCGTATACTTATATTCATTAATAGATCTTCTCACCTGCACATTATCCACTCGTTATCCACTCATATATGCCGATGACTCGAACCCTTCATTCTTCAACCTCATTTCAATTTCTGTCATCTACTTCTTTACTTCTAGAATTGCATCTCGTCTCAATCTTTCCGATTCTATACCTCGCTGATACTGGATAGAATTATCTAGATTGGGTCGGTCACTAACCTTGTTGAAATTAATCTTTATAAAACTCACTTCTACAATCTCTTCCTCTACTTAAACACCTTTATAAATTTTCCTATATCTTTTGACGTTCTCGTCTCTCATGTTGACACTATAAACATCCTTTGGCCTACAACATAATACAAAATGTCTTGTGAAAACTTCAACATCAGAACGTTGGACTGGGGGTACACTCAGAGAGAGAAGAGACTGAGAGAGAGAGGAAATGATTTTCTGGATGCTTTAAAGTCCGAAATTTTACCTTTCTTGGTCTAGTAGTGCAGAACAATAGTGACCTCTGATCTCCGTCATTGTATGGAGTACTGTTCTTATTCTGGGGGGCTTTTACTGGTTCACCGGCTTTTAGAACGGTGAGTCAAGAGCCAAGGCTTTATAAATACTGTTTATTCTGTACTTTTCCACTTCACTATGACTCATCTGACTCAAAAATTTTATGTTGTGCTATTATTCTCATCCTTGTTAAGGAAGGAATTTTATAGCCCTGTTACTAAGCATTCACCTCTCGAATTCTATATCACACTATAACTATTTAACGATCGCCCTTAACTAGTTTGCACTAAGAGGGTTTATGTGTACTGCTCAGGAGTATTATTAGTGTAGATATTTAGGTAACATTCACAGCTTAGTATCGTGCGGTGCTTTCCTTACATTCATCCACGGTGCCTACGAGAAACATCTGTTCTGTGGAACTCTCTTTCCGATCTTCTGTGTTATCCTGCTGAATAATTATAAGATTCTCTAACTTACTTTTCATAAGCTCTGTAGCTCTGTCTCATTTCTCCCAAGCAGATATTTATGACTGTAATCTGTACGACTAGCGATGCTTAATTTTGAGAGGTGTAACACCTACCTACCCTGAATAGGGCTCTGCCGTGAGTTGTGATGTTTTAAATTTACTGTAATAATAAAAATAATAAAAAAAAAAAAAAATAATATAATTATAATATAAATATATATAAATATAATTTATATATATTGATTAATATTAATAATAATAATAATATATAATATATAATATAACTAATAATATAATAAAATAATAAATAAGAAAATAATAATAATAATAATAATAATAATACATAAATATAATAATAATCTATAATAATAATAATAATAAGAATATATAATAATAATAATAATAAAATATTAATAATAATAATAATAAATAATAAATAATAATAATAGTGAATAATAATAATAATAATAATTAAATAATATAATCTAATATAATAATAACAGTTTAAAGTGGTTTATGTTGTTGGTTATGACTAAATTACATAACAATATCCGTCCATTTGTAGTAGAAAATCGTACGCTCTTTAATTAAACTAATAGTACTTTAAACAGGGAGATTATTAAAGTTAATCGAGGTGAGAATAATCATTTATGCTGCACTTTCTTAGATATAGATATAACTATCAGTGGCTTATTACTTTGCCGATATATACTTTTAGTATTTCATCCAACAATCAATAATCTATAATGAGGATACTTATGCTAAATTTTATTTAATATATTTATTTTCAGAACATGTTCTTTGAAACACATATAAAATTTACTTACTATATATAATTTCCAGTCTCTATTAATATTTATTATAAAAAATAAAATATAACAACATGAACAAAATAAAATTTAAAATCTAGAAGGGAGCTAATGAAGAATCCAGGGTTTATCAGTAAACGAAATATGGACCAATATAACAAACACACCATAAACACTCTAACACCCACCTACACAACCTACCAACACATCAACTCACACACAACACAGTTATATACACACATCAACACATATATATATATATATATATAGTATATATATTAATAATATCAATAAACACTTACACACACAACACACACCATTTATATAAATATATCCATTGTACTCCACATGTTCTACACTATGAATAATGTGTATAGATTTATGTCGATATATTTAAAATATATTATTACATTTATTTATAAGCGTAATTTGTTATTACCTATTTTACAAATTAAACAAATAACTTCGATAATTATTTATAGAGAAATTTTAATGAGCTACCGCATGAGCAAATATAGCTCTTACAGCATCTCTTCTGTGATGAGTTTATTTTATAGAGCGCAATACAATTTATTTGTTTAATCTATTATTTACTTATCCATATAAATCCATGAAAAAAATATATCGATTCTTTATATATATATATTATATATTATTATATATATATAAGTATATATATATATATATATTAATATATATTTTATATTAATATATTATATAATATATATATATATATATATATATATATTAATATATAATAATATATATTATATATAATATATTTATATTATATAATATATTAATAAATATATATATATTAATATAATAGTATATTATATATTTTAATATTTATATATTATATTATATATAATATATAATATATATATTATATAAATAAATAATATATATAATATATTATATATATATATATATATATATATATAATTAATATGGTTAATAATATATATATATATATATATATATATATATATATATATTATAAATATATAATATATATTATATATATATATATAATAATTAATAATTAATATTAGTTAATATATATAATATAATATTATATTATATTATATATAATATATAATACTTATAATATATTTATATACTATAATATATATAATATATATCTATATTTTTCTATTTATTTTTACATTAATATACATATGTATATATTTATATTTTCTCTTTCAAAACTTTTTTTGGGAAAAGAAAATTATGCCAATACTTAGCTATTCTTGATCATTGAAACATATTATTTCATAGGCTTTATTGAATATTTTTCCGCCATGTCAACAGCTTTTCCTTTGAATGTCAAAGGAAAACACTCTAATTGATCAATTTCTCTTTCGTAAGGTTATACACATTTGTCTCAAATGGGAAATTGGAACTAATTAACACGAAGCTTAGGTGTAATTTACCACTGACAAAAAGAATTAAATTTAGTTCCAAAATTAACCGTTTATTTTAGAGCATTGCGAGAAAACGAATCGAAAACGTACGAGCAAAAACGTACGAGGCAAATTGTACGAGTCGAAACGAACGAAGCAGTCTCTTTATTTCGAAGCAACGAGGAGGCTTATTTTGCCTCTTGAACAGCAATTAAATGCAGAATTAAAAATAAATGAAGATAAATTTTTTAAATAAAGTAAGAAAAATAATGGGAAAGATATTTATTTACTGGATAAACGAGTG
>JABUQX010052430.1:0-23380 GCA_015478945.1 Trachelipus rathkii
TACTGGTCATATATTTGTGACTAATGAGACTACAGGTAAACTGGACAAGATGTTTATCCTATTATTCACATGTCTTAATGTAAGATCAATTCATTTAGAACTAGTCCCTGACATGGGTGTGACAAATTTTTTACTAGCTTTTCAAAGGTTTTGTAACCTATATACCATCCCAGATTTCCTTTACTCTGATAACGCTAGAACATTCGTGAAAGGGGCAGACATCTTGTCTAGGGCTCTGGGGTCCAATGAATTCAGGGATGAACTCAAAATTAACAATATTAAGCATATTCGTATTCCCAATTATTCAGCTTGGTGGGGGTCTTTTTATGAGCGTCAAATACGCACTTTGAAAGTTTGTATGTATAAAGTTATTGGTAGGAAGAGGTTAAATTATTTCGAACTTTTAACAACTTTGTCTTTTATAAAAAATGCTATTAACAGCAGGCCTCTCACATATAGATCAGAAGCTAGTGATCTAGAAACCATAACTCCTAACTCATTCATTCGTTTGAATTGTAATACTTCTCTTATTTTAAAGGATGCAAATGAAGAAGTCTGGAAGGAACCTGACAGGGGTTCTTTAGAAAGCACTCTTGATACTCAAGAGCAATTATTTAATCAGTTTAAACAACTATGGTATGAAGCTTACCTATTAGATCTAAGGGAAGCTAAATCAAAGTAAATGATATAGTGCTAATAAAATCCATCTTAAAGCCTCGTCCCTTCTGGATGATGGGTAGAGTTATGGAGGTTGTAATTGGTTATGACAACAAAATAAGAACTGTTAAAGTTAAACAAAGTAATGGACAAATATTATACCATTCAATAAGTAATTTGTATCCATTAGAATTGTCCTTAATAATAGATAAAGTCTCTAATGATAAAGATAAATCAAATAATGGTGATAAAGCAGCTGATGACTCGGAGGCAGTAGTTGGTAGACCTAAACGTCAAGCAGCCCTATTGTTAAAATTATAATTAAAAACTTCATATTTATTGTTAAAATATTAATTTATTTATTAACTTTATTATTTTTAAAATAATTATACTTAAATTTTAGTAGAAACGTTATTCAATTGTTTCCCTGTAATATTTAACCAATTGAGCAAGGCGCATATGTATCGCGCAACCTCCTTGATCATATTATTATTATAAAAAACAAGGATAAGTAAGTACTTGTGACCATCGTTCGGAAAAAGTTGTTTTTGTTTATATGCAACTTTTAAATTGTTAAGCATATAACAGTGCAAGTTCTACTTAAATTAGACTATAATCCCAACCTAGTTTATGTTGGGAAATATTTATGTAATACTTTTCTCTAATTGAAATTCCTTAAGTTAAAAATATAGAACAGTGCAATATCGTTCTGAAAGTCAAATTAATTTTTGAAACTACCATCATTAATTGCTCCTATCTTATGATTCAATGCAAAGGATCTCTGTAATTATAATTTATTATTTCGAGGTAGAGCCTGGCCAGGAACTGTTTTGGGTAATAAATTGGTAGGTCCTAAGCATATTAAAGTTGCCGTAATTATTTATAAGGTAAGACACTTTTATATTTCTTTATTAGTGTTAATCAGTTTTATTTTAAATATTATTTCCAAGAAGTATATGTTCAATTTTGTTGAGTTTGTTATTATTTATAACTTAGAAAAGATAAAAAAATATATATATATATATATATATATATATATATATATATATATATATATATATATATATATATATATATATATATATATATATATATACATATTTATATATAATAAAAAAATATATATATATATATATATATATATATATATATATATATATATATATATATATATATATATATATATATATATATATATATATATATATATATATATATATATATATATTAATATATATATATTTATATATATATATATATAAATATATATATATATATATATATATATATATATATATATATATATCTATATATATCTATATATATATATATATAATAATAATAATATATATATATATATATATGGATGAAAATCAAGCATGCTCGCATTACAAATTGTACATAAACATTATGTCCCAGGTGGGTTTAAACCACCTGGAAGGATTATGTTTATGTAAATATATATATATATATATATATATATATATATATATATATATATATATATATATATATATATATATACTATATATATATATATATATATATACTTCCTTCCTGCCAAGCTTGGTAGGTTCGAACCAGCCCCAGACATTGTACAAAACACTCAACCTTTGAACTACTCCAATCTTCAAAAATAAGAGACCATCTAAGAATACTTTTCAATTGATCTCATTTCAAATTCGATTGGGAAATTGTTATTAGAATTTATTAAAGTGTGTTTGTGACCCCTAATGGAGTAGCATAAGATTCTGCTGGGTTGATCAAAGATTACAGGAGGAACCAGCCAATATCAAGCCACGACTAATTGCAATGTGAAGTTACTACAAAGTCTTTATATATTATTACTAATATTATTATTATTTATTCCAATTGATTTACTTTTATTTCATGTATATTATTTTTATTAATCTCATTATTTCTTATTTCAAGTACTAAGAATTTAATTTATTTATTGATAAAAATATATTATATATTACTAAGACTATTACTATATAACACATCCACTATCTTCACCTGAGATAATTTTAACAATTATTTATCAACTATATTCAGCAAACACCATCACCTTGTTAATTTGTGCGGAGACATAAAAGCCGCCACTTAACGTCTTTCAAAAAGGCACCTCTAAAACTGTAACACTAATATGGTTCCTTAACTGAGATTTATAGACGTATAACAAGCCAATAAATTATTTTTTTTTTTTAATTGGAATGGTTGAGTACTAAAATAAATAAAAAATCCCGAAATTAAAGATATCAATGCAATAAGAGAAAATGTAATTGAAGAGATTTAAAGGCTTGTAGATGTAATTAGTAGGGAATGTATAATAGCCTGTTGATGCACCACACGATTTACTCATTTGGTACTCAGAGATAATATAAAATTATTTTGGTATTTTAGGGAACTAACCAGTATTGACCACTAGCCTATCCTCCTCACTGTTTCGTACTTACGTTGATTTTCGAGTGATACTTAGTTTTTATAGCAGCGACTTCCGAAAACCAACTTCACACAAAGAACTAGTTAGAATGGAAAATAAAACAAAGTTTCATGTAGAGCTTTACCACTCAGAAGGGGATATTTTTCTTTTACTGATATCCAAAATTCATTTTTGCTTAGTGCTAAACTTTGCTTTCAACGTATTGTCGAAAGACAATTCAATAAGATTCTCTACTTCGGCAACTGTAAATTCAGATGGAGCATTGGCATCAAAGGACCCTGAATTCATGAAAATTTATCGACACTATCTTTTTCGAAAATATTTCTGAATCCGGTGATAAGCTGTGATAAATGTTCTTAAAAAATGGGTTTCATATTGCGAGAGAAATCATCCCAACTGGAGGTAAAAAATTGTTGCAATATTGGGAAACATTACTTGCCATCGTCTTCATTCATTTTTCATTTTTTCCATAGTTATATTTTCCTTTTAAAGGCAAAATTTACTCCAATGTATTAAAAGATGCATGTGTTTACCCTGCAAGGAGAGATTCAGAGCATTCGACTTTTCAAAAATATCACGTAAGTATGTTAATTTTACCAGAAAATTTTTGTTCACAAAATTTTCTTTATATATGTGGCCTTTGTTTTTAAGAAAAATATAAATTTTATCCCGAAGTTCATACGTACAAGCCAATATACATTACCACGAGAGAGCCCTCGAGAAGTGTTGAAGTACAATAAAGACGTTTGTTTGGATCTCATATCCTCACCTACTTTTTTGTGAAACTTTGCCTTCAGAGGCCGAGTTTTAATAAAATTTACTACATTCACTACACATTCTAAGATCGTGTTCAATTTAGGACAAATTTATTTTGAAGCGAGTCCTTCCCTATGAATAATGCAATGAGTCCACAGTGCATCAGGGGCTTTGCTTTGAAAAGGTGCCTGAAGTCCCCCCATAAGATCCAGACATAGACCGAACACCATCAGTATAGACACCAACGCACTTTGCGCACACAAAATTATTTGCGAATATAAAAGTATCCAAGATTTCGAGCAGGTCCTGAGCACTTGCACCATAAACCGTACGTATCAATTCAAATGAGCCTCATTGTTATTATCTGTGGCGTTCCAGCTGACTCCAGCTTTACAACACGAGATGGATAACAAATTCGCGCTACCCGACGTTGCGTTCGTGTGATAGCGAAATCTAGTTGATCTTACACGCCGTATTGCCTTATGTATGGTACATAAGTTTCTTCGAAACGTGCTTTCTCGATACAACTTTATTTTCTGTAAAACTTTGAATGTGTTAAAAATATATTGTATTCTATTTCAGTATTATAGAGACCTTATTAATTAAGACACTCTTGTAAAGAAAGGTATGCTGGTATATACTGTTTTGCTGTTGCTTCCTCCTCAGAGTGTAACGATCATCCATTTCTCCCGATTTTGTACTTTTGAATAAGAGACTGTTAGTGAAGTAAAAGTTCCGTTTTTAAATAGGGTGATAAGCGATGGTGAGTATAATCCAAACTATTTATATAAATTTATGAATAAAATTTGTATTGCTGTAGAAATAATTTTAGGGAGAAGATAATAAATATGTTATATTTATAGGTATGTACTATTATAAGGTATTAGTGAGATATAGTAATTATATAGGATACAGGCAGGATTGGTGGGCTTGAATTGGATCGTATATGGTATAGTTGGAAATAGAGTTGATACCGTGGTGGAGTGAGTGAAGTACAATGGCTAATAAGCTTGATCAAACAGTGAATTTATTCTCCAGTCTTTGATGACGAATGGCTTTTTCGTCTTTTTGTGGCGTTTTCATATGGGTTTACAATATTCAGCTGAGTGCGCTCTCTGAGGAAGGGCGCAAACAGATTTACTAAGCTACCACCATTTATTCCCACATTATCACCTATTACAACATGATTAAGAGTTACACACCCACTTCTTAGATAACCCACCTTACAGACATCCCTACGACTCATATCCCTGTGTGGCGGAGAAAGAATGTTTCCACATCGTATGTCCTGCTGTCGTTATAGAAGTCGAACTAAGGGGCGGTGGGGTAGTTGGGTGGCTGCCTACTGACCATCTATTTCTTGGCCCAGGAATCTTAATCGCAGGCTCGGAAAGGTTCGTTTGATCGCGCGTAAACTACCCTTCTTAACTTTCGGCGAAATTGTATGAATCGTATGATGGGTACATGGAATGTGAATAAATGTTGAGGGAAAGAGGAGAGAGGTGGATGATTGTATTTAGAAAGGGCAAATTTTGTTTTGCTCGCTGTGACTGAAACAAAAGATGAAAGGAAAAGGTAAATTAACTGGTGTGATGTGAAATGTGTGCGTGCTGGTTTGGGGAGGAGAATGAGAGAGGAAGAGAAGGAGTTTACAATTTTGATGAGTGACTTGTGTGTGAGTACTGTAGAGTTTGATTGTGTGAGTCCTAGATCTAATGGTTAATTTTAATTCAGATAAGCGAGAGTAGATTTGGCACCTTTGCGTGGAGTGAGCGGCATCTTTGAATTGTCAGAATACGAGTGACGATTTTTATTTTTTGGTTTGTATTTATTAATATAATCTGAATGATGTTGTTGGATGGGGTGAGGATAGGTAGTGAGCTTCAGATTGATAGTTTTGGGGGGCCTGGATTGGTTTTGAAAATTTATTTTGTTATTCAATTATATATGTTTTGTATATAGGGGTTGTGTTTTGTGTCCCAGGGTTAAGGGTGGTTGTGAAGAGAAAATGTTGATGTGGTTAGGTAGAGTGTGTGAGTTTGGATCTCTCTGTGGATTTAGGGTAGTGAGTGATTGGTAGGCTGGTGGATGAGAGTTCCGGGTTAATACTTTCTATTAAACACAAGTATTAGTTTATATACTCATAGAAGCTGATCTGAGTTGGGGTGATGGTAGAGTAGTTGATATCGACAGGTTAAGGATAGTGTGTGCATTTTAGATTTATTGTGTGTTGGTGTAGGACGGCGTGTTGAAGTATGTGATTAGTGAGTGGGTATTAGGTCTATTGTTTGTGTATTGGTTAGGAATGTGGATAGGTTTAGTGACTTATTCTGGATTGTAAGTTTCTATGTAAAATATAAATGTCTGATGAGGGTTTTGGATGGAGAGGAAGGTTAAGGTGACTAGGTATGAGTAGAGTGATATGGTTAAGAGAGGTTTGATGAGGTTATAGTTTGCTCTGTAAGAATAAGGGGTGAATGTTTGTAGAGACGTACTAGATGGTGTAATGAGCATGTGTTTTGTTTATAGGGAATGTTGCATTGTATAATCTATAGTTCGATTACTAGAAGCTATAATGATCTGTGTGGCCCTAAATAGAATATGAGATATCGCAATTTGTGAGGTGTGTAAATGGATGTGTGTGGATGTGGGCTAATATAGTATATTGTTAGTTATGGTTAACAGGAGTGTTTGGAATGTAGAGTTGTATGAAAGCTCAATGGAGGGTTCAACTTTATATGAATATAGGAATATAAAAGAAGTTTTCATGTCTGTTTATTATGTAATATAATTGACAATGTGTCATTTATGAATTCTCTTAGAAGTAATAGTAATGCAATATTGGAAATGTATTATCAAGAGTGTAGGAGAAGCAATATAATCATTCTCATTAAGAGTAGCTATACTGTAGGAGAATTAGAAGAAGTGTAATGACTCAGTTGGACAGAGTGGCGATTATGACGCCGATACAACTTGTGATATCCGGAAAGCTATGTCTTGAACATGGGATAGCGCTTTTATTTAAGCTTTCAAGAATCGAACACATCCAAAGGGGAATCTGATTAAGCAATATATTGAGAATAGGGATGCGTGCTTTCTCGTTACTGAATCGTAAATTGGATGTGAGAGGAGTGTGGAAGCATTCAAACTATCGAAAATATACTGCAGCAATATTATTACAGTAATAGTATAAAGCGTGTTTAATGGGGTAGATGTGTTGCCAGGTGTGTGATGTGCACGCGTTAAAAAAGATAGATATGTTTTGGGATGATGGTTATAGTAAAGAGTGATATTGGGGCCAACCATAATATACCGGTAATCCAATATCTTCGAGTATAGGGTGAGAATGAGAGATGTAACACCTGTGCACATTAAAATAATAAACATCTATTTTGTAATGATCGAAATTATGAGATGGTAATATTCAAGTCCGATTTATAGCATTTAAAAATTAATTTTTTATTTACTGATTTGTAAACTCATCACTCGGCTCGCAGGCTCTTTGTATGTATTGTTTACTGAGTACTATGCTGTGCATATAATTGGTATGTCTATCGTGGTATGTTGATTCTCTACCTAATATGTGTCTTATATTTTACCATAGAGGTGTTTATTCTATTTTCTTTCTCTTAACTGTGTTCATTACAAGTTAATTTTGGAGTTAGTATTTAAACGTTGTTTTATAAGATATTAATTTGTTCTCTCTTTGTTATTATTGTTGTGTAGTAGAAAGAGAAGCGGATTGCTAGGTATGAAAGTAAGGTTCTATACTAGATGGTGATGTCGTTTCTTGAGTTCTATTGTGGATGTATATATGCTGAAACGTGTCATTTTTGTCAGATGAGAGATGTTGCGTCGTGTTAAAGATTAGTTTTGAAGAAATACTGAGGTTGTGTGCAATATACAATAGGTGTTCGCTTAGGAGTGGTTAGAGGATAGTGTGCGTTATCGTATAATTTACGACTTTACATATTGAAAAAACAAATTTTGTATTATAATTTAATAAATGTGATAAGAAAATATTTTGTATTTATGGTTTTAATTCCAACAGGCGTATGATAGAGATTAATAGGGAAGCTTTATAACAGGTGTTAGTGATAACTCATCGATTTGGGTTTGGTTATCTTTACCTGATCCAAATTTTATAATCAATAAAGTTAATGTTTATTAATATATATTGACGAAGTATTGTGAAACGACAGTAGTTGGTATCGTGTTTAAATGGGAATTATTACATTTTAATAGTAGTCAATGGTGTTATTTTGGGTTAGAGATATTTAATAGACTTGTGCATGTACAGACGAGGGTATTGTGTTGTATTTCCACTATTTGTGATCCTATAGTTCAATGTTTGTGTTAACATATGTGATTGAGGTACTAACGCAAGTGACTCTTAGAGAGCACCTTGGAGTACGTGCATTCGTCATGTGGACAAGTTGGGGGTAAGAAAGTAGAAGTGCGAATGAGGAAGTTGGGAGGTTGGGGTTAGGTGGAAGGGTCGGAGAAGGGCTGCCTACCTATTATATGCGGATTATTTGGTTCTGTGTGGCGAATCTGAATAGGGTTTGAGAAGGATTATTAGAGAGATTTGACAGGGTGTGGAAAAAGGAGGGGCTTGAAGTAAACGTGGATAAGAGTAGGTTATGTTGTGAGTGAGGACACGCCTCGTGTAAGTTATGTTAGATGGTGAGCAGCTAGACAGTGTCTGGTTTAATATTTAGAGGTAATGTTGGATGAGAGGGGAGTCACGGTGGGAGGGATGCAGAGCTTTAGATAGCCTTAGTTTGTAATGGCTAGTACACATCATCTTCTAATTTTTCGGCTCTTCGCTAGCGATTGTGCTGTTGGTTGCGTGAACGAGATGATTTCCGCATTACACAACTTTTTCGCGTGCTCCTCATGCTATATGACTGTACTCGGGTATATGGAATTCCAGCGCTTCTCATTATCGCTTTGAAGAAGAGCGCGATAATACCACGTAAAGATATTTAATTGTTCAGAAAGAGCAGTTGTTTATACATATTATTGTGCCGTTCGATTTAACATGAAAACACTTCATCCACTGAGAGAGTGTGTCGAATCCTCACTGACCATACTTAGCTCTTATTCCACGTTTACTTTCACGCCTCCTGTTTCACGTACACTGTGTCTGTTGTCAGAAGTCTCGCATGTCTAGTCGAGATGCATCATTTACCAAATCTTTGATCGTTCTAGCATGAGCAAGCTATGCCAGCCATTCAGATGTCATTATCTATCCTCAGTTATTTGATGAGTGTTAATGTGAGGATCCCATACCATTCACTCGCATTTGTCCACCTAGTTCTATACACCGCATTTAGCGTTCCTAGCACCCCAGCACTGCACTTACTTTGTTTTGGATATTCAGACAGCCCGATTTCTCTGATAGAGTGGTGACTAGGACTCTTGTATAGATGATCTGCGAAGGAGACATAACACAACCCTGTCTTACTCCTATTAACCTAAAACAGGGGAATGTCACCAATTGTGTATCCAATTTATCTCTTACACCACGCTTCACTAGTCGGATATCCACTAAAAGCTATGTTTATTTCCAGTGTTCAGTGAGGAGGCTGCGTGCGCAGACACACAGACGGCAGTAAAGTTCAATGATGTAATACACTGCAGAGCATAGACGCTATATCTTCCGTCTATTTATATAGAGAATCTCCATTATCATAAGCCTGTTTGATCATAAGTATCCTGTATACGTAAATGTCGCATTTTGTGAATGTGTCATTATCCCGTCAGTTGTATTCTAGTCGATTTGTCGAATGATGAAAGAGTTGTGAGTCGCTTAACTGTCGTACTGATTACAATCTCCTCATTAGAGGGGTATTCGTGTCACGCATCGTGCCTACTGTTCTAGTCGACGTTTCTAGCTTGGCGACTAAGGGATACCGAGCGAGGTGAGACGCGTTCCCGTACTGAAACAATCGAGATAAGAAGCTTGTGTGTAACGATTAGTAAGTATCTTCGTATTTTCCTTTTTTCCATTCCTGTGATACAGGTGCATTACTGCTCTCGTCCATTCCGGTCTTTTGCGAGGTACGCATCATAGAACGCATTTTATGATGTGACAACGCTTCGCTCGAGGTTTCCAAATTACAGACGTACAGAATTCTGTCCATGCGTACGTTGGATCATGAATGCGACTTTTAGTAACGGGAATGGTATTAATACAGTGGTGATATATCGAGTATAATAGCGTATTCTAATCAGACTTATGCTCACCACATTTGCACAATTACTTAGCCCTCACTTAATATAGGAGAACATACGCTATTCCACAGTGATTACCCTATGTCTTCTTGAATACAACATAAAATTGCAGCTTTACGAGCTAAGACCTAGAGCAGGTTACTGTTAATCAGTATGTGCAGATTGATCTATGTGAGGGTGCGGTAAGGACTCGCTTAGTCTCAGACATGCATCCTGCAGAGTCTGTAGCTTTGTTAACATCGATGTTTGTGCAGTAAGTCTTACACGGATCGCCTATTAATATATTTGCTAAGTCCTGAGAGTGTCCCTGTTGAGCTATACCCCTATTCTTTTATTCGTAATAACCTTGCCTGTTACCTTGCTTCTAGTTGATATGACGTTGTGCGTCTTGTGCTGTTTTTGAGGCTGGTAAGTGTCCATCATCAGTATCTCTTGCCGATTGCCAGTTATGTTAGAGTGATGAATGGTGTTACCTCTTTGGTTTTCGTGCACGGGTTATACACTGGATTTAGTATTTCTTTTTTCCCCTTATATAATTCCAAAATCTTTCTTTGAATCTTCATCATTTGCTTTTAGAAAAGTAGTATTGTCAACCACGGCTCATTGGTATTATATTATTCGCTTTGTATACCGCTTCGTTGAATATCGAATCAAAGCTGCTGTCATTCCACACTTGTCTTGTTGTAATTGCTGTACTTTTGAGTTATCTACAGTTTTTATGTAGGCTTCATTCCGCCAACCAGCGTTCTTGTCTGTTGCGTAACGAAGCCTTGCTTCCTTTCATATTAGCGTCCATATTATTGCCTCTTGTAGAGGAGTATCAAATTGGTGATGAACATTACAACCGGTAATTTTTGTAAATAGCGAGCCTCTTACAAACCTTATATCCTTAGTTATTTGGACATCATATGCTGTTCTCTATTTGAGTTGTGCTTAATTTTTCTAGACCATACTTCCGTTTCATGTATCATCGCTGTGCCCTACTATTTCCGAGCCAGTAACTTAAATTGTGTCAGCTGAGTGAGGACTACACATGAGTGACCTGAGGGATGATATGATCGGAATAAATGGCATTCACGTAGATACTCCCTAGGACTGTTATATGTGTAACTTCCAAACATACTTCACATCTCCTTCTTCACCACACACTAGTTATGAGAATCAATTAGCTTAGATTCACTTCGTTTGTACCATCGATGTGACCGTTTACAGACCACTTTAGATTTGGATGTTTATAGATTGTATGGACATGTCTTATGTTGAAAAGAGTTAAGTGGGAGCTTACTTAATCAGCATATGCTCTCTAGGCTCTTCCAGAATCGCAAATCCAATGGGCCTGCTTGCGATTGTCCATTTTCATTCGCGCCACCCCCAAAACACCTGTATATAATCTCTCAATCCCATTTTGTATAGTATACACAATTTCCCCAGTGTCGCGCTCATTATTTCCTCTCCGCTGGTTAATAGCGATTAAGCAAGGTGGGTGATACTATCTATCTAGGTTCTTTACTCTAGCTCTATGCGAACTAATTGAGAATTGTGTTCCAAATAAATCGTACTACTTTAGCGTTTTCATTCCGTCAGGAGGTGATCGTGACAAGTGCCGACGATGTCACCTTGACCTTTTCGATAATTAAATTTAACCATTAAGAATTTCTAGTGACGGCCAATCAATATAATAGTTGTCTATGTCGCATAGCTTCAGACAAGTCAATGCATTTAAAATTGTGATCCGTTGCTTTCGTCTACTCATGTAGTACTCCGAGAGCGCAGTGATACAAATTATGCAGCGTCAGCCACTGTATATTCAGCCTGTCCTTTTCATCTGTTTGTTCGTTAGTCACAGTCTAGCCCAATGCGATAATATTGTCCTTTGTTAAAGATTTACATCCTATAACCGTTCTCTCACTAGCGTTTTCGGGGTCTTCACATTTTTTGGATCCTCTGTTATTGGTGTCATAGATAGTGAATACCCGAATACGAAGTATTCGTATAAGATATGTGACTCGAGAAGTTATCTTTAGCACTGGTCGTTCTCATTCAGGGCGAGTGCTACTTCCTTGCTGCGGAGTCTGTTCAATTAGCAATTCCTGGCATAGTGAAAATTTAGGCATTCGTCTCGCTTAGGCACTTCCACTCCAACTACCCCTGCCTTATAGTCTCGACATTCTACTGTACGCTCAGGAAACTGGCTTATGTAGTGGAAATTCTCTTCTCCCCGCACACCTTCAGGGCATATGAGTTTGATAGGGATGATCTTGCTACATGGCTGTATCTAGAAGAGGTAGGTGTTCCCGGCTGCTCATGATACCTTTTATCAATGTCGATCTATGAGTATTGTGATATACATCGGTGTTGTCTTTAAGCCAGTTTAAACTATGCTTGCTGAGCATGAAGATTTTTGTGTGTGAAGAATTCAATACTTAGTAAAAGAGTAAATGCGTTAGCGACTCATCTAACACAATAGGAGAGCAAGGTCAATTCTCATTTCGAGTATGCGATTGTCTGTATGTCCTAGGCACTTCAATCTAACTCATTTACATACTTATATTATACTCATTTCTCTACATATACTCATATTTATATATACCCTTACTAACCCCTATGATTAAATAATGATAATAATAAACTTTTTCTTTATCTGGACTATTTATCCCAGCATACTAAATATATAGCATGCATTATATTCATAATATCCATGAAATTATTGTCAATATATTTATGATTAGGCAGAAGCTCATAACGACTCAAACCTATAACTTGAAACTTCTCAGGGACGCTCTAGTACGTCTATCATATCGATTATGGGGGCATTAAAATTAGAACTGTATGAGCATGTAGTGCTTACCTGTATGGTGAACGAAAAGCTATTGCGGCCATATGTATATAGATGTAGATTGTGACCTATACTCATATCTCAAAAACTGTATTCAGTCTGAATAAGTAACACTTATATTTTTTCTAAGATTTTGCAACAATCGTGATTCCTGATATTGGGACAGTTGAGTCGAAGCTGCCGTTTCGAGTACGATTAGCCTACCATGGGCACATAAAGGTAATTCTTCCTGTGTTTTAAGACCGATGCTGTTATGTTTTCTGTACTAAGGAATCGCTAGAGCGTCGGGAAAGCTCCCACTTTTGCCTTCCCTTTTATAACTTTCAGATTAACGAATGTGTTAAACAGAATACAAAGATATTATCTAATCATTAACGCACATCTTCTCTTTAACCTTAGATATGAATTACTTGTAATTCCCATCGTAAACTGAAATAGCGCATTTTTTTACTTTAATCAAGCAAGTTCTCAAAAGGAAAGAGTAACTATGTAATATTTAAACGCACTTCTTTATCTATGAGATTCTGCATTAATGTAGACGGATTTATAAATAATTTTAGGAGGGGGAGCATTTTGATTGTTTTATATTTTTTTTGATGAGAGCAGGTGTATCAGAAAAAAGAAAATCTCCGCGTGCAGAGACGGAGAGTGACAAAAACAAATTTCGAAGAGCAAAAAACAAATTAATTATTATAAATGGAAGAAATCAATGAGTTGGACTTGATTATAAACCATTGACTACATAATGTCTCAACTGATTCTATTAAACAATAGGGGAGTTGGTTCAAACTATTTTATGGCTCTTGCAACATGTTGATCGAGTTAATGTGATTTTCTACTTGCAACATTTTAGAAAGGATCTAGGACTAGGTATGATTATGGTCTCTGGGCCTACAGGTATTTTTTTTTACTTTAAATTTCTTAAATGGTTCGTGGTTTTAGTTAGTATTAAGGCAAAGCGGGCATGTCCTTATAATTGTTGAGCAGGCTTCATTATAGCGGTATAGAGTTATTGCTATTTTTTCTTTTGTCCATTGCTCTTTTCACTAGATTGAGACATTGCATATTCCCTTAGCTACTAGTTCTTCGTATTTACCTGGTGGTTGTTAGTTTCTTTTTAGATTTGTGGTTTTTATGACCCTTTTGTCATATTTTGGGCTGATACAGTTATGATATTAATCCCATTGGATATTCATTTCCCTTTGTAGTTGTGTGCTGTCTTTGCGGTTTACTTTTGCCGTATGACTTAGTTACATGATGTAACTCTTACTGATTGACTGAGCAGTATCGACTTGCCGAGTTCTTGGTTCCTCTACTACTTGTCGTCTTCCTTCTTTCTTCGAAGTTTTTATATGTTTGTCATAGGGAAGGCATGATTGTCACACTAGCTCATAGGAGAATGCGTGGACCTTTCCATTTATACGGAATATGAGACTTCAAGAATATATTACATTTACTAAAAATATTTACTATGATTAGAATGAACTGTATTCTGAAAAGTTCTGTTTCTGTTGTAAGCTATCAAATCAAAGGTATGATAAGGCTCGATTTATAATACAGTAAGTTCTTATGCCAATAAGCTCTCGTATAGAAGGAACTATACTGTTATAACCATAAAAAAAAATCTGAATGCTTTGTCCAAAGAGCAAAGAAGTGAAAGGTTTGTCACTATTTATCAGTTTACTCAGGGGTAAAAAGGCTTTTTAATTTAAGATAAAGAGAGATGGAAAAGGACATGTAGTGGTATGTCTGTGGGATGATTTGACGAGATATTCTTATACAATAACCTATCTATTGCGATAATTCTGCTCATCCTACCCTGTGTTACTTCAGATAGCTCACGCAATGTCTACTGACCAAAACTCGTTCATTACCTTGCTATTTGTATAAATAATCATCTCACATCTGAACACACCCTATTCATTGTACCAGCACCTATTGACACAGGTCTCCATCTTAGCATCTCCTCTAGATTGAGCTGTTCAGATCATAGTCTTACTAGCTATTACAATTAACAAAGGAAATAGCACCAGTACCTGCATAGACCACCTAGTCCGGCGCACTATCAGATGTCCTTTACGTCCCTTACCGGCTATATCATCGAGTATTAATATACTGACACTTCCAGCCGCCTATTCACTTTGCATTCTCGTATTTCACTCTTAATACCACATCAGTGCATTATTTGCTGCTCTAGAGTCTTACTCATGCTTGTAAATAACCACAAGGCTATCCCTATATTAAATATTAAATCTGGAAACACTCTTCCCTAGTTTTTCACCATTGCGATACATACAGATAATTCTTTGACACACCGAGGACTTGTCTCAGCCACAACCATAACCTTTTATCTCCTTTAGTTTCGTTATGAGTATAGTCTTCAAACCATCACTTGTGTAAATCTTATAATAGTTTAGTGGTCCAAGGTCTGTTAAAAAATGATTAAAAAAAAAGTTAAAATAAAGAAAATGAAAAAGCAAATAATACAACTTTGGCCAGAACGCCCTCCTTGGTACACGCCTGCGCGCAATACTCTTCTACTGAAGTCCTCGTCAAACTCCTTTAGAGTTGCGGCGCGCACGACGAAAAACCAAATCATCCGCACATACAGTAGGTGCATTCTCCACTCTGTTCCAATTACCGTTTATGTCTCTTGTTCTGGGTACCAGATCACCTGGCACCCCAACATCCCTTGATATGGTATCGCTTTCTGCAAGACCGCCACCCTATACCAATAGCTGTTGAGAGTTTAACGGCTGAAGGGGTGAGTTACATAGGAAGTGACACTTGGCCTTGATTGGCAAAGGATTATTGGGCTGCCAGGGCGTAGGGAGGATTAGGTTATTAAATATGGGTTCACATCAGACGTGTTGGGCTCATTTAAATGTCTTACACAGGACGACGCATATGCAACATGTATCGGCGGACATTAGGCATGACATATTCGAGTCCTAGGTTTTCGGCTTAGGAAGTCTACCACCCAATAACCTTGCGCATTAGAGGTTTCCCTTCTATTAATCCTATTCATGACGCTTTTAGGTAAAGCCATAAAACCTATAGTCAATTATTATATTTATCTTCTCCTCTCATTTTACTCGTATGCATTTGTTGTTCATATGTAAATGAAGTTTTGAATCCAACATCCATGCAGTAACCACTTTATTAATTTAACGTGAGACCTTTGAGTTCTTTCACCAAATTCAGTCCGTTCGATTCTACTCTGCGCAACGCTTTCGAGCCAATGTAAAGGCCGTAGCATGCGGAGTAGGTAGGTAAACTTATCACATCTCTAAGTTGTCTGAATTATAATTCCCTGTTAATGGTTATCAGGTGCCCTAGGATAAAATGGATATGTAGAGTGTGTATGTTGCATGTCTGTTCTGCTACTCTAATCATTCGGTTGATGGACTATTACTGTCGTGAACCGCCTTGTGTTTACCACAGATTCAAATCGCAAGACTCAATCCTATCTCGCCTCCGGTTTCGGTGGACCATACGTTCACAAGTAAGTTTTTCGGTGATCCTGCAGAGTTTACCGAGTCTTCAAGCTTTCTTCGCTCCCGTGTGTACAATAGCCATCCTTTGCTAATATCTCATCCCGCAGAAATACCTGATGTGCATATCATTGAATCCAACATCAGACCCAATAAAATCTTTCTACTATGTCATCAATATGTCGATTGATGCATATTGATATACAGATTTTCTAGTTTCCATTACCACATCCCATCCAACACTCTTCTATGCGTTCAGTTACAGAAGAACCAGCCTTGACTATAATACATGAGGGTAAAGGGTATCTTGACAATATTCCCATTATTGTCTTCGTATAACTGGTTTCTAGCGCTATCAATTCCAGATAGGATAAAAGACTTCTATTGCCTTTAAGGCATGTCGATCGCATCCTTCCAGAGTGGTCGAGAGTGTGTACACGTCTTGTATAGCTAGTAATAAATGGAACATTCTTGTGATGTTTCTTATTGGGACCTCCTATAGTATATCTCCCAAGTAGCAATCTGTTGCATTTTACAAACATTCTAGTATTGCTTGAATGAGTAGCTAACATTCAACGCAGCTTTTTACTGAGTAAGCGACTCTGCAGATCACCTCTTCTTCCACCCATCACTGGGTAACGGATTGGTAGCTATGTTACTTATTTAGTCGTCATCACGTAATCCTTTGCACTTGCTAGACGAATGAGTCGACGCTCAATATCATTAGATGACGGCTCCATAAGGATTTGGTTCAGTTCAATGTTCACAATAACTGATCTTACTTGCGAGAGTTTTGACTCTTAGGTGGGATACTGGCTATCCCTTCTTAACCTTGTTCACATAGTGAATACTTCTCCATCTACTTAAGTATATGGCGGTAGTGGTTAGCCGTGGATAGTAACTCTTATAATGCATGTAGGTGAACACTGTCATTCGTTGCTTTAGAAGCTTTATTCCAAGCCCCACTAAATAATTTGTACATATTTGAATCATAAACAATTTGATCCGAGTTAGCAGGTCACTTTGCTCCCGTTTGGTCTGATGGTGGGTCCCGTTTGAGTTGTGCTCATGATTTAACATCCGAACATATGAGTAACGAGTTGCGAACATCTTCCTTCTCTCATCGAACAGCAAAAGAACGATGGCCATATCGTGTCACTGTGGAGAACATGCTTTGCGTACCTACACCAACGTTAGTAGGACAAGAGTACTACTGTAAGTGAACCGATTATCTCTGTGTTAGATCGTTGTTTTTAAGTTAGGATCAAGTTTATGTAATCGAGTGTACATCAACATACCTCTCTCGTCGGATGATTATTAGAAATGTAATCCACCTCCTAGCTCACTTCGCATTTCTCCGCCACCCCCAAAACCACTTCCCTCATGGGGGAGTTCCCAGCAAGTAATAATATTTATGTTTTAAAACATCTCTTTGTTGTGAAAATTTTTCTTCTGAATTAATGCTCTAAGGAGATTCGACATATATAGGCTTCCCCCAACATTCAATCTATAAAAATATCTGAAGCTTGTGCGCGACTGACACATACAAACTTGAAACCCATTCTAATTATGACAAAAAAATTTCATTCAGATTATTACAGAAAATCATGTTGTAAGACAATCATGCTCATGTTACAACATTTCCTCAATGGAGGCAAATGTATTTAGTTCATATCAACAAGACAGACATGGATCGAACGCTATCTGGCTTCTCTTGAATTTGACAACGTCTTTTGTCTTGAGAACCGGATTTCAAACTATGTTTGTAAACATATAGAATCTAGGACACCCTCAACACACCACAAAGTGCGGGGTTGAGGCTTAGGGTTGGGAGTACACTAAGTACACCTGAGTCTCTGATATTACGTAGAGATAGTACTGTTATATATATACGATATATTACCTTAATATGTATCCAGAACATGATCCTCATATCCAGGGAACTATATCTAGGGCTACTATAATATTAAAAAATATCAAATATAATATATGATTATAATATATATATTATAATATAATCATCTACCTTTTTCCCAAGATTGGGAGGAAGGTGCGCCATGCACCAGAAACAGAAGCAGTAGAAGAAGTATGAACACAGTCGAAAAGACAGACCAGGCTACCGAGCCCCCTTGATACCCATTAGTGGATTTCGTCGCGAGTCAGAGAATCCACCATAGGGCTTCACGGGACAACGAGGGACCCTCCTTGCAGTAATCGGTCAGTTGTGGGCTTTCCAAAACTCGCACTGGCCAGGTGTGCCAATAGACCTACGCCCTCACAGGCGCATATTAAATCTGTTCTCATATTTCACGTCGCGACAATTATCTTTCCTTATGCCGCTATAGCACATTTTTTCATATACTTAAACATTTTTGAATTCGTCCTCTCCAGCCGGGTTGGAACCCTTTTACAATGTATTAATACTTTCACAGACTGCTGTCCACAATTACCACTTTTCTTCTTCGTTCTCTCCCTGATTATGCCTTATTTTTAAAATCTCACTTTCTTTCCCAAACACCTCACGTTCATACTGAATAGTCCGGGATATAACCAAATAGACAAAATAAAATCAATAATAAAAAATTACTTCCTGCCATACACTCTTAACTGACCAAACATCTTCACCTAAATATCTCTCTTATTTTTTCTCATTTACTTTTCTCAATTGTACCCACCATCTTTTTCTACTGATTTGCGTTCATGTCCCATCCAATAATTTCATTAAATTCTCTCTACCACCTAACCGCCCTCCTAAAGTTGTCTATTTTGAACACATTGAACTTTAAGATTCGGGCCTATTAACCTTCTTATTTCCAGTTACCTCATCTCGTTTATTTTAATGTTGCTTATACATACATACCACCACTGGCGTACACAACATCAATCTCTATGTTTAAGAACCTGTGCACTCCATAAAGAATGGCTATAGTGTACCATTACAACACATCAAGATTTTCAATGTGTATCATGTTCATATTTCTTTTCATTCTTTAATATTTAATCTTTTCCTTATGCTTTAAAAATGTATTATGCATTTTCACACGGTATTTTCTTTTTAATCCATATAACGTCAACTTCTGATTTGTAAAATTATATACCTTTATCATGCATTAAGCATTCGCTAATGACACATTTTTTATGTCTCAGCTGCTCTAGTACCATTAACGTATATCAATATTTTCTTTCACATCCCTATTGGTCGATACAGTCTTTCTTTTACAGTTTATTGCATCACACCTGCCTAACATTATCACACGGATCATTATTCTCTTTATCATCTGCCTTACAGTTCCCTGTTTTATTCGAACACCATTCTCTATATACTGGGTTTTGAAATTTTCTTTACACCATTATTCATTCCCTTATTTACAGTCCTTTGGTTGGTGTTTCCCAATTCTCTGACATATATCATCACACCCTCTTTGTACACTTATTTCAACCCACTATCATCTTCCCAAATCTATCTTCCTTTACACCTATATTCTTTCTCAAACTACTCTTTTGTTCAAGATTCTTATCTCTTTAACACTCACAAACATTAATTAATTCCTGTGCCTCCGCTATAAGCTTAAATGGTAGGAATTCGTTCCAGACTCACTTATATATGCTCTATTTCATCATTTGTCTTTCACTACATGATTCACCTGACACCTACACCCATTCATCTAATTCTTTTGATTTGCTAACCCCATTATCCCCAGTAGTTACAGATTGATAACCAAGAAACATACACATCCCTGCCTCACTTGCTATTAATATTAAGATTCAATCTCTTGACACTCAATATCTTTTTCATTGCTACTTTACAGCTATCCATCATAACTATTGTATTATTTCGTTCCTTTTCTGTCGGCTATTCAAGAGCTTCCTATTCTTGTTGTATTTTTCTCTTCATATGACACATTCATTTATATTATATCTTTTAACTACACTTTATTTATTATGGTCGTATATTCTTATTTTAATTTCTACGTCCTTTGCAATCAATTAAATATCATTATGTATAAAATATAGATTTCATGTCCCATAATCATGTACTAATATTTACTTTGTTATTCTTTTATCTATCCTGTACTTTTTATCGTTATTTTTAATATATCTAAATCTACTTATACTAGAATTTTAATTTTCAATTATGTTTGTATAGATTTTCTAATTAATTTGATTTCAACTGTAAGCGAGCAATTTACATTAAACTAAAATTGTCACAATCTTTCACTATTTATAATACTACTATCCTTCCTTGACCGTTACCAATACACCTGTAGCTTATTGAAATTATCTAATTTAATAGCTTTATTTGAATACAATTCCTTATTCCATTCTTATACCCATACTAATTATAATATATATATTATAGTATTTCTAATTACTTCCTTATAAACATATCCGTTATAATGTTCATCGTGTATATTTAACTTATAATAAATGAATATATATATTTGTGGTTGTTTAGAATGATTTCATATATATATATCTATTATTTAATTATACTTAATTCTTACCTGGCCACCCCCTCTTCTGATTTTTTGCGTCCCCCAACCCTATACAATGCTGATATCGACTCGAGAGGAAGCTAATAAACATTCGCTGGTTACTTTGCTCCAATTATAATTGCAACCATCATTTTACTCTTTAAAAAATATTTTTAGTTCATAAAATAACAAATCATATTCAAATAACTTTTTGTTTTCTTCGACTAGTGACTCTATTACATACCCCCTCCAGTTTTGCTTAAAATCTTTCATATTTTAACCTTCCTATTTAATCCTATTCAACGCCTGATGCAAGTTCCTTCCACCTCAGATTTCCATCTTTTCTTCGATTTCTTCACCTTTTCTTCAATCCTTGATGTGATCATTGTTAAGATATGATTCCACCGATCTTTCATCTCTAAGGACCTTTTTCTCTTCATCTATCTATCCTTTCAGTTACCACGCACCTTTCGGACCTTAATAATACCAGAGTATATCTTCCTTAACATATCAATGTTCTAATATTTCCTCTATAAATTCTATATTTTTCACTTTTTACTTATATATTATATTGCTTTTTTTCTTTTGAATATAGTATATATATTATAATATTTTTATATATATATATAATATATATATTATATTATTGGGTACGCACCGGGATAAAGTGATATGAAATTATGATCAAGTCGATAGATAAGTATCTTCGCTATTATTTACTGTATATATATATATTAGGGTTTGCAGTTACAGATAATCATACCTCTAAGGGCTTCTCTAAATGACAATTCAATCAATTGTTTTTCCTATTGGTATTTATTGTGTCGAGATTTTTAAGTGTATGGTAGTGACCTTCGTGGCCCTGGCCGACCTCCCCTCACAACACTTATCTCTTTGACATTGTGTTCTAGTCTAGTGCCTCTCAAATTTTCACTTGTTCTTTGTTTCAGGAGGGTTCAATTATAATCGAATAACCATTTCACATTCTTTTTCGTTCTCCCGTGATTACTTCATGTTCCAACCAATTCAAACTAGAGAATAATCAAAATGTATATCTGTACGCTTAAGCTAGTGGGGTGTGTTATATACATTACTATATCTAAAGATTAGACCGCAGAAGATTTTTTAATACACTGCTCATTATTAATTAGATATTCTTCCTCTAATTCAAATCTTTTTCTTATAAGATCGATAGTAAGTACTCATAATGCTCATATAATAGCTCTCATTTTATATTCTTTCTATATAATTATCTCATGGCTTTTCCTAATTTCTGTTTGTTGCTCGAGACATTTGTACATTAATTAGATTACCTATTTAGCCTACAGATTAACGAAATCGTAATTGTTATCTCTCGATTAACTTTGGTAAAAGCTCTAAATATTAAATCTACCTTCAAATCACTGCTCCATAAAAAGTATTTACAAGCCTTTTAGTTGTTTCAATTGCCATACATTAGTTTCATCATCTTCTCATAAAGAGAATGATTTAAAATTTGGAGACTGAGATACTCTTCTAATCCTTAAATTATCTATAAATAGCTTTACATTTACTAAGATAGCTTGATCGTTATTTTTCTCCAAACTTAATTATACATATGAATCAATATTTTAGTAAACTTATTATATGACGCATTGATGACTTTTCGTTCGCTAAGATCTACCATAGTAATTGACAACACTTACTAGATGTTCTGTAGTAGCGACTCGCAATTTGATATTTTTTTGTATATTTAGTTCCTCTAGAATATGGTTTGTTAGTGCTATTTTGGTTAAGAAAATTGATACGTCTTTGTTTCGGTTGTTGAGTTTTGAATTTCGTTTGCGTTTTTTGTCTGTTATCGGGGTATATTCTATTTATGCATCTCTATGCTGGTGGTCAGATTGTTGCTCAGTTATGCTTTTTTATACTTGTTTTTCTGATGGGTTAGGATTGTGCAATTGATTGGTCATTTCTTGGTTACAGATTTTATTAATGACATACCTTAACCTATAAATCGAATATATATATATATAAAATGTTTAAGGTACCTATATATATCACTATATATTTCTTTATATTTTATAATATGATAATATTTCTTACATCACCCATCTTATTTATATTTCATTAACCATATTCAATATACCCAAATTGGAATAACTATGGAGACATTACACATCTCTGTCACTTACACTTTGTATATTTATAATTATTATATAACCATCCACGTCCCCTTTTTATTTATACCATATATATTCTAATCTTCATTAATCTATACTTTTGATTCTATTCAGAGCTTACCACCAATTATATAACTTGAATAGAGTTATTATTCCTATATATATATGTTCTTCTATATTTCGTTTTCTTTTGTGTTCTTCTATATACCTGAGTCGCTTTCGTATGTTATAAAATAATTCGTGATGAAAGGTTGATATGATAAGTTTATATTTTAGAGTTTTGTGTGCGTCTTCACTACTTATTTTTGCTTATACTT
>JABUQX010052431.1:5000-32500 GCA_015478945.1 Trachelipus rathkii
ATTAAAGAATCAAAAAACATATATTGGAAGCAACTGTTGATATGAAATCAACTTTATATTTAGCATCGGAAATCAGCCTTGTTTGACTTGTTGTCTCATTTGAATATTGGAGAGATAATACCTTTTTAAACTTCGATACTCTATCCTGTTGATAACTAAATACCATTATATATACAATATATATATTATATTATATTATATATATAAAATATAATATTTATATTATATATTCTGTTTTTACAACAATTATTATATATATCATAGTATATATATATAATATATTATATATATATTATGTAATTAGTTTAAATATATAAAATTGGTAGTTCGATTATTTAGAAAAATTACTTTTTAAATAAAATATTTCAATAATAACAAATTTAGTGAATTTAATTTTTCTTTGCTGCGATTTTATAGCAATTTTTTTTTTATTTTTTTACATGTCCAAAGTTAGTGAAAAATATATATTTACTATATTATATATATTATATATAATATATATGATATAATCCAGTAGTCATATTATTTTTGATTATTTCATATTCGTATACTTATATTAAATTTATTCTTAAGGATTATTATATATATATATATATACATTAATATATTAACACTTATACTATATTATTTCATTTTTTTGTTTACCAGTAATCAAGCGAATGCCCCAAATCAAAATTTGCCCCTTTTATATAAATACATACCATCACTCTCCGCTCATCTCTTCTCACTATAGCAACATATTTATATTCTCCTGAGTCAATTTCACATGTAGTTGTACCCATACGATTCATTTATACTAATATTTCGTCACCGAAAGATATATGAATAGGTCTCAGTTTACGGCGATAGTATATTATATATATATATATATATAATATATATTATATTATATATATAAGATATATATATAGTATTTTATATATTATATATATCTATATATAGTTATATATAATAATTATACTTATATAATATAGTAATAATATATATATATATAATAATATATATATAATATATAGTATATATAATATATATATATATATAAAGTGCAATGGAAACCACAAGCTACATACTAAAACGATATAAAGTATCCGGGTGTTTACCATTGGTCAAAGTTTGAGGCAAGAATCGTTCAATACGTGAAACGTCTCGACCAATCAGAAGGCAAGATGAAATAATATAGATGACTCACAAGGCTCGGAAAGGAATATGACTACCCGTCACGAGAGCGTCCAAGGAATATGGTTATGAGTTTCTCTGTGCACTGCTTTGCGCCTGCGTCGCCCGCTCGGCGCTTCCCTCCCTAGCTACGCCGTCTTTGTCGTATATTTATCATATTCAACGTCTTCTTTTTTTTTATTTAAATATAATTTTTCTGACATTCTCTCTCTCTTCGTCTCTCTCTCTCTCTTTCTTCTCTCTATATCTCTCTCTCTCTCTCTCTCTATCGGACGGTGATGTCGATGCGTGAATGCGCGTCGTATAACGCGACTACCTCATTCTATTTCGGTTTCGGCGGAAATTGTAATGAATCGTTGCTTCTCTTCATCTCTCTCGGGTAATTCACTTATTCATTGGAATGTCAGTAAGGAGAATATAATACATGTTTTTGAGGTAGATCATCTTCTCGGTCTCTTGCAGGTCTCAGACTGAGGATGAATGGGAATGTATTGATATGAAAGGGCAAAAAATATAATCCTTCTCTTGTATTTGCTCCTCCGCTTTCCTGTGGTCTCGATCCTGTCAGAAACTACAATGATCTCTGAACAAGGAAAGGTAATAGTTGCAGTGGTGTGCGTGTGAATTGTGGTGCGTGCTGGTTTCTCCTGTTCCTCTTCCTCTTCTTCTCTCGTGGAAGAGAGAGGAGATCGCAATTTCTCCATCTCCCGAGGGTAGAGTCTTCCCATAATGGAGTTGCAGAAATTTTGAGTGAGTGAGCCCAGGTGTATAGGGCGAAATTAGCTATGGTCAGACTCTTCTGTGTGTGGTGAGTCCCCTACGGATTCTAATGGTTATATTGTTTAAAGTTTGAAAAGTCAAAGTATGATGCTGGTTGTTGACGTATATGGTCCCTATACTGTATCGGCGAAACTGTTGAGAGAGGTAAAACGTTATCGTTTGTGTGTTTGGGATAATTTGGGAGAACTGTGGATTGGTTCTGGCATTGGGGTGAAGTCGACGCGCTTCAGATTGGATAGTGGGTCTTTCTCTTCCGGGCGACAGAGCGCTGACGATGGGTTTGGAGTGTCAGGTGAGTGGCCAAAAGGAGGTCGATGGTATACGACAGGTGGTTTTGGGGTGGCGGGAGACAATGAGAATGGTAGGGATACGCTGTGATTTGATTTTCTTGTGAACGCAGAGTCAGGTATGTCTGTTCTTTCCCGGTCTTTTTTGTCTTAGGTATTATTGCCATGTGTATTTTGATCAGAATTCGTTTTTTTTTTTTCATTCCCAGAACTTTTACAAGATCATATTTGGGAATTGCATCAATATTGTATTAGAACTGTTTATTAATAGTATATAATATATTATAGCCATGAAAGAGTTGTCATTATCAATATAAATTATATATTAGTATTTATATTATATTATTATATATCTAATAGAATACTAGTTGGGTGGTAGGTATGAAAGATAAGTACGATGGTTAAGTCTAGTTTATATGTAAGTATGAAAGGTATGAATTGATTTTGGTGGGTTTATGGTTGAATAGATATTATATAAAGGAGATGTTTGAAAGCTATTTGATGATTTTTGTGATAAACTGGTTACACACAGGCACAATTTTGTCCATGTATACGTAAGGGAGGGGATCGCTCTCCGGTTTTAAGTTTTTTAGGAATGGGGGCAAAAAAAAAATTTTTTTTTCTCTGATCCTATTGAAAAGATTTCGGGGAAACCACACGAGGTGGAAATACTAAATCCCCCTTCAACAAAAAGCATATCATTTAACAAAATTAAAAGGTTATATATTAGACTTCGTATACGCCTACAATTACATTATATATATAGTTAAGTAAAGTTGCCTATAATATAATAAATGTAAATAAAATTAAGTATGATATATATATATATGTTAATATGTAGTATGTATAGGATTTTCTTAATTAATATTGTATTTGTCCACTACTGCTTCAAAGTAGTTATATAATATAAATTTATAAAGGTTGAATTATAAGGTAATAAGAAGAAGATATTAAAGGTTAAAAGAAATAGCGACATTTGGCATCGAATTCAAAATGAGTTTAATAATAATAAAAAATTTTGTTTATGGAAAAAGAAAAACATAATTTGAATAAAATTTTAATATTATTTTAATTTTTGTTTGCATTTTATTAATAAAGCAAATAAAACAAATAATCATAACAAAAATGGAACATAACCAGCATTTTATAACGCTGTAAAGCCAAAAAAGTCCAGTAAACCTCATCAATACTTTTTTACAAAATATTAAATGAAATACAAGTTTATTTCATGACCTAGGTTGAATCATCTCATTGAAAGGTAAAAAAAAAAAGAAAAGCGTGGTTGATCTTAAAAGAATAAAATTAAAAATTTGATTGTAGTTTTCAATATATTAAAATAGCAAAGAATGCCCTTGGAATTAATGATAGATTAGGAGGATAATTAAATAAAGAAAATAGATGGAAATATAAATTGGTATCGATTGAATATTATAAATAACGCTATATAAGGAAGATAAAATATAATACCATAATATTATATATAAGCTATAATTAATATTATAATAACTTGTAGTATTGGTAGCATTAGTGATAGGAGGTGAAATAGACGAGCACATATCTAGATTGGGGAAGAAATACGGGCAGTTTAAAAAGGCATGGGGGACAGCGCTTAGCTGGAAGGAAGCGCAAGAAAATGGTTAAGCGAATGAGAATAAAAAGAAGGGATAACTTACGAAAATAAATATAAGGGATTGGTGCCTATATAGATAAACTGATGAAATGGATGTGAGGGCTGAAGACATAGAGAACTTTTTGGCTTGGGAATTATCAGAGGGAACATTCTTTTTCCATAAGGGCAACAGGGAAACACCAGGGACCCATATTGTTAATTATCCAAGGGCAAAACGGAAAAGAGCGCGCGCAATAATATATATAATATGGATTGGTGTTTAACGATTAGTTTTATTTGTATGGAGTTGGAAGTATATTGGATGATGGTGACGTGTTTGTAGATACGACCTTTTATGTTGAGGGGATAAGTGTAATTGAGTGTTTTTGAAAATAGAATAATCTGTGGAACAATTGGGTAATGGGGCGATTATCTCTTAATTCCAAAAAGGTTAGAGGGTTGATCAGTCACTACAACCGGATGGTGTAATAAATACAATTCTTAGAGTTTGCTACTTTGCGAGAATGCGGCTATGCCGTATTAGATACGGATTTTTATTAATAGAATAGAGAGATGGAAAAAAAACGTTTCAATATATTAGTTAAGACGAACAGAGAAAGAGGAAGGTAAAACTTCATTGCATAATATTATAGGGTAAAACATTTGCGAGAAGAAATAAACAGAAGTTCTAAGGGAGGAGGAGGTGGCCTTTAAGAACTACTCCTGCACAGAAGATCTTTATAGATGAAATGTATACCGGTCACTTAGTCGCCCAAAATTTATAAAAGTGCAAATTGCACCAAAAGGGATAGACTCTCAAGAGGGACACAGAGAGATAATCATTTTAAAGCTTTAAAATTTTTAGCGTTTTGGGGTACCCACCATCCTCGCGCAGATACAAAACAACAGAGATGGTTGATTGATTGGACAAATTTGAGAAGTTACTCGTGTTTCTCAGAATAGGGTTAAAAATTACACAGCGTTCAGTGAGAGGGTGAAAAAGTAGGGGTTTTGCGTGGAATTATTATTTTTACCTACAATGTACTAAACAGATATTATTTATTATCCTACGACAGCCTAATTTGGCATAAGCACATGAAGATTATAATGTAGCTTATAAGGAGAGTTATATAGCGGTACTAATAGTTTAACTATATACTATATATATAATATATATACTATATATATATATATATATATATTATATTATTATATATATATATATTTGGGAAGACAAATTTTTAAATATAAATTATGTAAATATATAGGCACTCTAAACTATATACTATAGTAGATATATAATATCTAAAAAATATTTTTAATCAATATCATATATAATATATATAATATATATATATATATATAGCTTTAATAATAAGTATATATAAAGGGTAAGGGAGCCAAAAGGGAATTAGTAAATAATAATATTATATATAGTAGCGAATTTAAAGCTTTTTATTAGAGTTAAAGGTTTAAGTATTAGTCATAAGTAAAACATACGGGCACTTTGACGAGAAATTGTTTAAACTTAAGTAATAATATATATTATATATATATATTAGCTCATTATATATAGTAGTATTAAATTATATTTATGTGATATATATATAATTACTGATAAAGTAAGAGTATGCGATATATATTATACAGGAGTATATATGACTGAGGGAGGCTTCTAGGGTATATTGTTATTAGTTAATGTAAAGTAGTATTATACAAGGTGACGTATATATTAATATTTATAAGTATTATAGAAGATATAGTGTAGTTAATATAAGTATGAATGAGAAATTATATCGTTGGGAAAATTTTTACTTATGTACAATATGCTTTAACATTAGACACAATCGATAATTGGAAGATAAATATATTATGAACGGATGAGAAGTTAAAAGATATTTAAAATATATTATTATATTTTATTTAGGTATTATTTAATTGGATTTATTTATAATAGTAAGCGAAGTATATTATACGTAATGTATTATAGTTAAGTTTATATATATATATATTAAAATTGGATGGCTGGAATATAGGGCAATCAAGAACAGAACTTACACAAAAGAAAGTGGGAATGCAACGAAATCATGATTTAACGCGGTGAATATTCTTAAAATAAGAACAATGGTTGCAAGAAAATCAAATTTGATTTTAAGTTATCTATTAAAGGTGAATTAGGTTTCAATAAGGATTTATTTTAATAGGAGATGAGCAAGATTATTTATTTTTAAGGAGGGGAATATGATTTAAAGCGTATTAAAAAGGAATTATTGTAAATGTATTGTTAGATAGAAGGAAGAAAGCTTATTTAAGGGGAATGATTTTTGAAGTTTATTTAAAAAGGTAAGGGTATTATAGAAGGAGAGCAAGATGAATTAAAGGGATTTACAGGAATTATTTATGTTATTTAAAAGAAAAAAAACTATTCTACCTTTAAAAACTATCTAAAAGCTATTTAATAAGAGAAATGGATTCTAAATTATTGTTATTGTTGAAAAAAAAAAACACTATTTTTAAGGGAATAGTTTAAAGTTATTAAAGTAAAGGTTATTAGTAAAGGGAATGATTTGTAAAAGGTATTTAAAAGGAATTGGATTTTACAAAATTTAAAATGTTTTGTATGAAAAAAAAAAAACGGCCTATTTAGAATTTGTAATGATTGAAAGTTTATGTAAAAGTAAATCGGTATTTAATGCGGGAATGATAATAGGTATTTAAAAGGAATTATTTAATGCTATTTTAAAAAAAGGATATTTAAAGTTATTTAAAGCAAAAGTATTTAAAGAAGCAACAAATCTAAACGTTATTAAACAATTCAAAATGATCAAGTGTTATTTTAATTGAAAGCTTATTCGTAACAGTTGTTTTAGTGGAAAATATCCACAAGCAATGAAATTTAAAATAGTGAATATATATATTTTAAAAATCATTATCTCTTTAAGATCAATATTGTCGCTTTAAATAACTTTTAAAATTATTCTCTTTAAATTACCTTCTTATTTGTTTGAAATATTTTTTTCCATTTATAATAGCTTTAAAATAGAAAGACACTTTAGAAACTTATAGAAATACCTTTTACACCAGTTTCCTTAATATTTTATAATCATTATACTGGTTCAACAAAAATGAATTTTCACAGAGACAAAGAATACAAACTGTTTTCTTGCATGTTTTATTAACCGGTTTCATACATGTTTAAATTAACCTTTATCTTGAACATGTTTCTTACATGTTTTTCTTACCTGTTTATTAGAAACCTGTTTCTGTGCAAGAAGAAAGACGTGGTTCCTCCAGGTTTATTACACCTGTTTTGAATTCCATAGTCGAACAATACGCAGCTAATCAAAAATCGTATTTGGGTTTTTGTCTGTCACATCCAGTTTTGACAAAGTTATAGCATAGTGTAAAGGTAAAAAAATTTTTTTGCCCTAAGAGATAGAATCTATTGTTTCCCGGTGAACAGAGACATAAATCGTTTAGTGATGATGCGAAATACAGATTTAATGAGCATCTAAAATAAAATGTGTGTGATGTTGTGATGTGTGTTGTGTTGTGTGTGGTGTGTGTGGTGTGTTGGTGTGTGTGTGAGTGTTGTGGTGTGTTAGTGTAGGTCGTGTGTTGTTGGTGTGTGTGGATGTTTTCGTTGCGCCGAGGTATGTATATGTCGTGTGAAATTATTTATGAGTCAGAGGAGAATATAGATGATGAATCAAAGGAGATTTTATACTCTCTCTCATACAGTGGATTCCGAACACTGGACTGCCGAGCGTCCGCTGAGTTTAAACATAACCGGGACGCTCATAGTAATTTCATAGCCCATCCACTTGGGGTGTCAAAGAGATATACTTTAAAATAAAATGTGTGTGTGTGTCTGTACCAAATATATATATGTGAAAATTTAATATGATAGGATTCAAAGATAGATATGGATCAAAAAATAAATGATTAAGTTTTTATTAAGATTTTATGAATCAAGGCAAGAAATATTTTGAGTGTTAAAAGAAATCTTTTTCTTAGTTTCATATGAATGTGCGACAAAACTTGTGACTTGTGGCAAGACACCATCTATAGTTTTGGATTCAACGATTCAGAAAAAAACTACATTAGAGAAAGAAGAAAGTCTTATATATCGAAGGGTCCAATGAAAAATTTAGGCCCCTACATATCATCAAAATAATTGAAAGTATTATTTTCCTATGAATATAAATATAACATTTGCCCGAAGACAAATTTGTTTATGACTGTATTTAAGAACTGCTTCTATGTAGTTTTTTTGCTCCGAAACAAAACTGTATTCTGTCTAGGTCGCTATAAAGGTTCATTTGCGCGCAATTCACTTAAGAAAAAATAACAAATTGATAATAAAAAAAAAAAAAAAAAAAAATTAACATTTCAATAAATTAACATTTGCGTGAAAATTATTCTCCTACTTTATATTTTTCATATCAACTTGCAAATGTTTCAACACTAAATATAGTATGTAACTGACCAGATTTAAAACATTATTTTATTTATGTTACCCTTTGGACTAGGAATTGATTTTGTATGACTGATTAACTCTGTTCGGAAATCATAATTTTTTTAATGCAATTTTTTTTTCCATGTTACATGAAAAATCATGTAAGAATCAGGTATTCTTTGACTTGTGACAAAATCTTTGTTGACGATTGTAATGATTTAAAGTTATTCAAAGGAAACTATTTAAAGAGAATGATTTAAAGTTTTTAAACTGAAGATATTTAAAAGGAGTAATTTAAAACAATTTAAAGAGAATAATTCAAAGTGAAGATATTTAAAGAGAATAATTTAGAGTTATTTAAAGCGATTATTTAAAGAGAATGATTTAAAATTATTTAAAGGAATTGATTTAAAGATATTTAAAGAGATGATTTGAAGTCTTTGAAGTTATATTTTAAGCTAAAAACTTTATACTCTTATACAGGCAAGAATAAGCTCTCTTATAAGATAAGAAGGTAGTTAGCACTTTTATGTAAGATAAGAAGGTAGTAAGCACTCTTATAAGATGAGAAGATAGTCAGCACTCTTATATAAGATAAGATATAGTAAGCACTCTTAAAAGATAAGAAGGTAGTTAGCACTCTTATAAGATAAGAAGATAGTCAGCACTCCTATATAAGATAAGATGATAGTAAGCACTCTTAAAAGATAAGAAGGTAGTTAGCACTCTTATAAGATGAGAAGGTAGTAAGCACTCTTATAAGATAAGAAAAAATCAGCAGGAACTGAACAAAATAAGCATCTATGGAGAACGAATGTAGATTCGGAATCGGAATCGGAATCTGATTCGAATTCGGTATCGGAATCGGAATTAGAACTGGATTCAGAATCGGAATCGGATTCAGATTCGCATTCGGATTCGGCATCGAAATTCGGAACCAATAAATCGGTAAATTTTCGAGCATCTTAATAGGAATCGAAGTCGAGTTGGAAAACATTATTGCTGGAACAGGATTCGAAATCGGAATCTGGCTTAAATATACTTGTTCATAAGTAGTTGGAATCGAAATGAAAATAGAAATCGAATGTGTTTCTGTAGTTGGAATCGGAACTGTAATCGTAATCGTAATCAAGAATCGAATGAGCTTCTGTAATTGGAATCGGAACTGTGATCGTAATCGGAACCAGGAATCGAATGAACTTCTGTATTTGGAATCGGAATTGTAATCAGAATCGGAACCAGGAATCGAATGAACTTCTGTATTTGGAATCGGAATTGTAATCAGAATCGGAACCAGGAATCGAATGAACTTCTGTATTTGGAATCGGAATTGTAATCAGAATCGGAACCAGGAATCGAATGAGCTTCTGTATTTGGAATCGGAACTGTAATCAGAATCAGAACCAGGATTCGAAAGACCTTCTATAGTTGGAATTGAAATCGAAATCGGAACGAGGAATCGAACGAGTTTCTATAGTTAGAATCGGAATAGGAACCAAGAATCGTATGAGCTTCTATAGTTGGAATTGGAACCAGTAATCAAATAAGCTTCTACAGTTGGAACCGAACTGGAATCGAACTGAAATCGAATGACTTTACTCGAGTTGGAATCGAACCTGAAATCGAACTGAAATCGAAACTTAAATCGAAACTGGAATCGAAAAAATCAAAGTCTGAGTAATCGAGTTTTCCAGAATTAATTACAAATTTTTATAAAACCGGGCAATCTTGTGATTGGGAAATCTTTTAATATTATTCGGTTTATCCGGGAATCGGCAATCTGGAATGAGTTGGTAAACCGGCTAGGGATTGATTATTTTGTTATATGATTTAATTTCGAAAACTGGTTTCGGTTGCTTTCACAGTGTTTTTTTTTCTTCTAGTTGTGTCTTGAAATATCGAAATTCCTAATACAAATTTCCTGTACTTACACTAGCGACAGATTGTCTGAAAACGATTCATTACCCGCGTTTTTTAAAATTACACGGGCCCAATGTGGTGTTCGGTATGAATTGATTTCTAAGATAATTACATAAGATTAAAAAGTAAAAAGAAATTATCATTAAAATAAAATAATCAGTGGTTTTAATAAACTCTTTAAATTTTGAAGAAGATCGAGCCTCTCAGCGCTTTGGTTTTTCACTTCTTATTTTAAAATGCAATTCACAGTTTTAAAATATTTAAAATATCTCAAATAATAATAGTCATTTATTTATAGTATATAATATGTATATATATCAATATTTAAGTTTTGTTTACATATTCATATTTATATATTAGGATTATTAGTATATTTTAGGTATAAAGTTCGTCGAGAATTATAGTAGGAACTATATATATTAGTATATTATACTACTTATATATATTAGTATCAAGACTGTGGTTATTATCTAAAAACTCGGCGAAGATTTTACAAGAGTGAAGTACTATTGGAAGTTGCTTCCTAAGAGGCAACATGAAGGGATCGATCCCGGAAACTCGTACCAACCAGCGTCCAACCGAACTGTAAATTCCTTTCACTTGTTAGCCCTTAAAATATTATAATATAGTAATTATATAATATATATTATATATTAAACTCTAAGTTTTATAGTAAACCTTTTATATAAAACTAATATTAAATTTTTTAAAAGTAAAAATAAATCAAAATTAAAAATGTATATTTAAAAATAATAAAAATGCACCTGGGTGTATAAATAATGACAGTATATTTATGGTAAGTCAATAATATATAATATATATATATATGTATTAGCTGAGTTTTAAATATATAATTATTAATATATATTATATATATAGTATATAGGTATATCATAGTATATATAGATGTTTTATATATATATGATAATGGTATAGGAAAATGAAGTATATAATATATATATATATATAAATATATTAAGGTATTCAAATATACTATGATATAGTATAATATAGTGTAATACATATATATATAGTATATAATGTATATATATAAGATATTATATAATGTCTTCCTCTGGTGGTGATCAATGGCCGGCTCGGGGGTCTACCAAATCGCAACAGGCTGGAGGGCAAGAAATTTCAAGCCACGGATCAATTAGAAGCCGACATGTCCCGATTACCAGGGTGTTTGAAGAATGTGCAAGTCAAAAGTGCTTAGGAAAATAGATAAAGGATATGTGTTCAAAATTTTATCAATGTAGTGGAGATTTATATTTTCTAAGCTAAATGATGTAAATAAGTTGAAAGAAGCGGTGAAGGAGTGGTTGGGGTAATATGGTGTGTGTGTGTGGTAATAAAGAGAAAGAAGGAATGAAAGAAGAGAGAGAGAGAGAGAGAGGGAGAACGAGAGTAAGAAGGGAGAGAGAGAGAAGATGAGAGAGAAGAGAGAGGAGAGAGTAGAGAGGAGAAGAGAAGGAGTGTAGAGATTTGAGAGAGAGAGGGAAAGAGAGAGAGAGAGAGAGAGAGGAGAGAGAGAGAGGAGGATGAGAGAGAGAGAAGAGAGAGAGAGAGAGAGAGAGAGGATGAGGAAGATGGAGAGAGAGAGGAGCAGAGAGAGAGAGAGGAGAGAGAGAGAGAGAGAGAGAGAGAGAGAAGAGAGAGAGAAAGAGAGAGAGAGTAGAGAAGAGATAAGACGAGAGAGAGAGAAGAGAGATGAGAGAAGAGAAAAGAGAGAGAGAGAAGAGAGAGAGGAGAGAGAGAGAGAGAGCAGAGAGGAGGAGAGACATGAGGAGATTTTGAGAAGAATGGAGTTGCTATTTCTGGATCCATGGTTGAACTGCTGTCTGCCACGAAATTAAAAGGAGTCTGGAGTGGAAGGTTTCTGTTTGTTGAGTGTGAACTAGAATTCTTTGGATGGTTATAATTTTAGTTGGAAGATGCAAAGGATATGATGTGATTTAATAATGCATAGGACTAAGTATGCGGTTCCAACCCCTGAACGGGTGATTTGAGGTAGGCAGTGGTGAGATTTCTGCATATAAGTACGATGATATTTTATTTGTGCGACGAGTGAAATAAGTGCTTCACAGAGTTGATTGTGATGAACGACTGAAATAGTTGGTAATAAGAGATCGAAAAGGAACATTGGTATACTACAGGTTTGCCGTTTTGGGGTGCGAGAGAAATAAAACGGTAGGAAAGTGATTGAGTTTTGATGAGGAGTGACTGTAATCGTCCGGTGTAGTAGTAACATACTCTCGATCAAAGAGTATTTCATAAGAATACAATTAGGATTGGCAGATAGAGAAGATATCGATGTGGAAAAATATGCTTTTTATTTTGTTTTTTGGGCTGAAGAAGGAGGATGGTTTGAAGTACATATTGAATCGTAATGATTTTTAAATTTAGGTATTGGTGAGGGGGTGGTGTTGGTAATGAGAATTATCACTAACTATGTGTCTCATGTGTATGATATGTTTTTAAATGGTGGTTAGTAATATGAATCTGTTTATAGAGTAGGGCTGGAGAGGAAGGGGAGATAAAGAAGAAAGTGGGAAGAATTAAGATAGAGAAGTTAAGTTGAAAAGCAAAGGTTTAAGGGAAGAGTTCAGTTAGGGACTTTTGCAAATAAAATAGTTGAATGGGAACAAGAAACTGAACAAACCTGGAAGCCAAATAAAGAAGGCTTTAATAGTATCGCAAAAGACACGTATATGTGATGTGCTAAAGTAAGGAGGTTCAATGTTAAATAATGGGCCACATAGTGAGTGGTGGGGAAGTTACATGAAGAGTTTTGATGTAAGAGCGGTTAAAAACCATTAAAAAGAGGTATGTATCGGTTAATGTGTTAAAAGCCATATGATGAGGTATCAAAGAAAGATGTATGTCGAAACGAAGGAGGAAAAAGGAAGAACTAGTAGTACATAAACCGGTAAGTGGAAGAAACACAACGGAAGGAAATGAAAAAACAGTTGGATTCGAGAAGGTAAGGACATGAATGGGGGGCAACTAAGTAAAGGAATTTGGAATGGAGCAGGTATACATGTTCTTGAGGAGAGAGAAAAGGAAGTAATTGCGTAATCAAGGTTTAAGAAAACAGAATACTTGATTAGGTGAAAAAAAAAATGAATAGATTTGAATGGAAATTGGGAGAAGGCTTTCGTTACTGATGAAAATGAATGTGAAAAAGTGGGGTGGAGAGAAAAATCTAAAATCTTGCCAATAATATTGGTAGTAAATAAAAGGAGGTGGATTGGTGAATGGTCGTGTGGGTTTGAATGATTGCCAGAGAAATAGTGTATTTTTGGGTATGAGATAATTAAGTAGGGAGGAGGTATGTGAGGTGGGAAAATTTGAAAGAACGGAAAACTCCGCTGGAATCTGTGGAATACTGTGAAAATGACAATTGGACTGGAGGACGAGATTGTGATGAACCTTAGATATTGTGTGTTGCTCTGGGTAAAACCACAAAAGGCAGCGTTTCATGGGAGGTGTATGCATGAAGTTTCGCGAAAGATTAGAAGAAGAACAAGGTTAATTAGTACACGTTATATTAGGGACCTAAGGGAGATCTGATAGACGGTGGAACTATAAGGTGGAATAATTGTTTTATTCGGAGAGTAATATGAGAGGAATGAATAATGTGAAGATTTGAGAGCTAGGGTATATTTTGTTATTTGGGAAAGAGAGTACAGTTTAACTGATGAGGGACTGATTGGCAAATGAGAGTACTGCAGTAGGTAACCATCAATTCTATAAAATTAATATTGGTACTCAATTTATTTAAACGCAAAGTATTTTGATGAAGAAATTGAGAGAGAGTAAGAAATTTTATTTTTTCTTTGTATTTGAGTTTTTATTGGCAATTCCCAACCAGGTTCGAAGGTGCTTTCAAGAAGATGAAGCTCTTGTGGCAGGTGGTAGTGATATATGGTGGCGCGGGGTAAGGGCTCTGATTGGGAATCCAAGTTATGTTTTAGACGATGACGTAAGAAGTGTATAGTGCATAATAATAATAGAGTTGAGAGTAATAGGTTTAAGAATCATAGTAAGGGTGGAAGATAGCGGCAGGGGTGGGGTATTGTGGTATTGTCGTCCTTGGGCCTATTTAAATTTGTAAATTAAATGGGTGTTATACTCGGGCTGATGAAAGAAGTTAGAGGGGTAGAGGGTGGTTAGGTGCAAAGGTTTGTTAGGAGCTGATGGAGATTATTGGAAGAGAGGGGAGGTTGTTCCCTGGGCTATTGTACACGCTGATCGATTTTGATTCGTGGCAAATCCTTTAAGTAACACCAAGTTTGAAGAGGATTAGGATTGAGGGCTTGGCAGGGTGTGTAAAACGGAGACATGGGTTTGGAAAAGGGTAATGTAAATAAAGCAACGGTGATGGTAGTTCGAGTAGGTGAGCTAACGGGTGTGGAATCAACATGTTGGGAAGATAGTGAACATTATTGGCGCAGGAAACGAAATATCCTGGATTTAAATATTTGGCGGCTATATGGTGGGATGAAAGGAAAACTGGATATCACAGAGTGTAGTGTGAAAGTTGTGGAACTGGGGAGGGGAATGCCGATAGAGGAGACGGTTTTTTCGTGAAGAAGTAGTTCCTTGAATGAGATTAAGAAGAAATTATAAATGAAAAATACACACAACCATGTAGTGCCGCCGGGTTTGAAAAAGTAATGGAAGATCGAGTTTAGTGGGAGCGGAGTAGTTGATATTTAGAACGAAAGACCTGTGCAAGAAGACTCGACACACCTATTTGAGCGCAGAATAGAGGCGTGTTGAGTAAAGGATGAGGAGAGGAGACCTGTAGCTTTGCGCAGCATGTTGTTGTGGGGTAGCTACATTACCATGACACCAGAGGCGAGAAGAATCACGGACACCAGAGGCTCAGTGATACATTAGTTCAAGCAATTTGGGGGAGGTAGGTGGTGAAGTAACTGCGAAGAGATGGGTGACTTCAGTCAGAACAAAGGAGTCGATTGAAGGCTTGTTAAAAAAAGAGTAAATAAATATGATTCTTCAAAAAAAAAAAACAAAAAAAAAAAAATGAAGAACAGAAGAGAGGAGGAGTTTTTAGTGTTTGTGAGCTTTCGAGAGATAGATTGGGCTATAGCTGGTAAGTTGTTGGAAGGATGTATGAGAGTTGCTTTATAATAAAGCTGGTATGAGGGTACCTAAGTTTTTGTTGATAGGCGGGTTGTAAACGCAGACCATCGGTTCCTGCGCATCTCCCATTGGGAAATTCGAGAGAAGATAGGAAGTTGTTGCTACCAAAAACCCCCCTTCAAGAGCTAATTTTTGTCTGGGAGAGAAGTTCCAAATGGAAGGAGTAACGAAGGGTGGAGTTGTTGGGGAAAGAATGGACCAGGTGATAGTAATGAGAGAGGTAAGATCTTTAATGAAAAGTGAGAAAAAAACATACGTTTGCGAAAAGACAGTTCCTCGATTAAGACGTCCGTTCGGAAAAGAGGGGCGCCTGACCTGGTAATTCCTGTTTCTTCCAACTCTCCTACTACCGCAAATACACAAACGACTATCTTTCTCACGTCCGTATGCAACCTCTTCCCGGACCAGACATCCGTACTCGCTTGCATATTGAGCCATAAACTTCTTAAAACAAAAGGAACCCGTCTACACTGTGGGTCCGGGCTAGGTCCTGACAAAACGGGCTCACCGTTCAGACAACCCACATGGACAAGCGAGGAACAGTGGACCAACTTCTGCCCATTCTAATCTGATATTACACCGGACGCATAAGACTGCTTCGCTTCCACAATATTCAAGTGATTCTGTAGCCTATTCGGATTCCACAATGGACTCTTTGGACTACTCTTCATCCATAGGGTTCCCACGTGTTGAACTGAGGTTTCGTTCAAGGGGAGGTCAGAGCAGGTATTGGATGAGACCTTACGAGACAGTGGTCATCCTTTGGGAAGAGATCGTGCTGTCTTGTTGAACATTGATGGTGAATTGGCTGCTGGTAGGATCAGGAGGGAGGAGTCGTCCACCCTCTCTCTCTTCCCCTCCACCATTTTGAATTTGAAACCGTCGCCCGAGCCATCTAGTTAGCACTTCTCGACTGCGGATAGCTCCCGAGAATTTGACTACGGACACAACACACTTGTCTTCTAATGTGCCTCTTACTACTCCCGATGACACCAATCCTACTTGTCCTTTCCTTTAATATTCCCAGGCCTTTGATTAAACACTTCTTGGAGGGGTACAGCCCTTTCCCAGTCTGCTAAAATGTCTGTCAGGGGTATGTAAACTGGGAAGAGTGTTCGAGATGTGAAGTGTGACTTGGCACGCCTCTTCGGAGATCCCTTTCCTGTTGTAGCCAGGAACCCCTCCTCTCGTAAGCAGGGAAGTCCTCACATATCCCTGCTGCATGATCTTCCTCTTCCTCCGGGGTTTGACATTTCGGTCAGTGGGTCGCCCAGCAGCTCAAGGTACCATCAGACTTTATCCTCTGAAACGACTGACAAATCCCAAGACATAGTGACTATCGTCACGGCTCGCCCTGAACATTGATTTTATTATCATTAATGGCACATTTCCTCTAATGGAACTGTTGTAGATATCTTGCCAATTTCGAAGAACTAAAGAGGTTACTTGTAGCTCATCAGCCGTTGACTGTTTGTTTACAGGAACTACAACTTTGCATCTGAGGCCTTTTTACAACCTTCAAGGTACAGGGAACTCTTTATTTCCCTGAATCGTAGAGCTTCATGAATCTGTCCCATTCACTCAAATTCCCTTCTCCACTCCCTTACATGCCGTAGCGGCTTGTATCCATCTTGAAACACCGCATACGCTGTGCTCAGTGTACCTAGCGCACAGCTGTAAATATACCAAGTAGGACCCTGTCAAATTTTTCAGAAGTCTCCCACCGTCCATGTTAGTCCTCGAAGACCTTAATCTTCGCCACTATTTGTGGGGAGAATATATTACATACCCCAATGCCGAATGACTGTTTGGTATTTTGCCGGATTTCTCATTGGGATGTCTCAAGTCTCAACACGGGTCTTCCAACCTTTAAAAGTTTTGATACAGACACTTCTTCTTTGTTAACATCTCGTTGTGTTCAATCTCGGCTATAGACAGTTTTGGGTGGGAAAGGTCAGCTTTTCTCTTTGTAAGCGACTACTACTCAATCATCATACCATCCTTCAGCCCAAGTTCACAGCAACAACCTTCTGGCTGGCGTTACGACAGAGCCAACTGGTCTTCCTCTCATCACGCTACTTACCCACCTTTCCTGCAACTAACCTGTTCACATCGCCGGGGGATGCCTTCACCTACTTTCAAGAAGCAATCCTCCAGGCGGTAACGGACTATATGCCCCGTTTATCTGGAACCCACAAATCAACGGCTCCCTGGTGGAACCAAGAATGTGCTTGGGCTAATCGTGAAAATCGTAAATTATATAAGCTGTATAAACAAACTGCAGCACATTCCAGCTTGATTCTTTTTAAAGCTTCAGCAGCCCGGTCCCAGTGTATTAATCGATGATCGTTTCCATCGTTAATTATTCTACGCCTATATCATCGGCCCATAAGGTTGTGCGAAAATGTTCACAAAAACACCATACATATTCACCTCTTCTCCTTGCATACGGTCCGCATACATCTGATGTCATCTCTGCTCCCGGGATCGTGGCTGGGGAGCTAGGCTATCACTTTGCTTCCTGCTCCCGCGAGTCCCGGTATCATGAACCATTTCGTTCTAACCTTCTGCAGGTAGAGACTCTAGACTTTTCTGTTCTCCCTGGTGAAGACTTTCCATACAACAGATTATTAACCAGAGGAAAGTTTCAAGACGCCCTAAAACTATGCAAGGAGGAAGCGCCTGACCTTGACGACATTACCTTCCAGATGCTCAGACATGCTCATTCTTCTGCCTGCCTCTGCATTTCTCTTTAGCTTATATAATAGAATATGGGCGGAAGGAGTCTTCTCTTCTGTCTGGTTTACTGCATATATTGTCCCCATTCCTAAACCTGGGAAAGATCCAACTTTTTCCGATAACCATCGCCCTATTTCTTTTACCTGCAACACGTGCAAGCTAGGAGAGAATGGTGACTTGCCGTCTTGTTCCCACGTTGGAGCAGCTTCATGCGTTTTCTAAATATCAGTTTCGTTTCCGTCACCATCGCTCTACTCAGGGTCCTCTCCTTGGTTTAGATCACAACATTCGTGAAGCATTTAATTCTATCAAAATGACCTTGGACGTTTTTATTGAAATCGAAATGACGTAAGAAAGCACGTGGAGGATGGAGTTTGTGCAAAACCCTCACTCCCTGGGCCTCAGGGGGCAACTTTCCTACTTCCTTAAGTTATTAATGTTGGATCGTTCGTTTTAAATCCGTTGTGGAACCAAACTGTCTAGGCGTTTTGTCATGGTCTAGGGGGTGCCTCAGGGCAGTGTGCTGAGTGTGTTGCTTTTCGCAGTAGGTTTCAATAGAGTAGTCGATACCATCCTGAACTGGGTCCGCTGCTCCGTTTTTGTTGATGATCTTGCCCTGTACATTACTGAAGTAAAACGTCCTTGTATGGTGCGTCAACTTCTGCTCGCCATCGGCGGGGTTTCCTCCTGGTGTTCTGCACGGGGCTTTACATTCTCCATAGCGAAAACTAAAACTATGCTTTTCCGGTAAATCTCCCTCGAAGTGGTCGAATACAATCGATTCCTATATTACGTCACTATGACTCTCCAATCCGTGTGGGGCCGACTGTAAGGTCCTTTGGTCTGTTGCTCGAGGGGCTTCTCACGTACCTCCCTCACATTACCTATCTTAATCTTGCCGTTCCTTGGATCTCTTACGCCACCTCACCTCTAAGATCTTGGGTGCAGACAGAAATACCATGCTCACCTTTTCATCATGCCGGTACGGACTAAAGTAGACTATGATTGCGCCATTTATGGGCAGGCCTTCCAGTCGTACACCCGTCTTCTTGACACAATTCAGACCGAAGTTCTGAGGATAGATACAGGAGCATTTCTTTCTTCACCGAGGGAAAGTCTGGAGGTGGAGGCAGGGGTGATGCCCCTGTCCCTGCCAAGGGATCATCTTATATGATCCTTATTCATCCGCCTTGACATCTCTAATAGAGCAAGTTCATCACAACCCTTCTTTTGGGCTATTTGCTAGGGCTGTTACTTCCATCTTCGCTGTCCTCGACCTTCCGCAGCGAGTGGTCATGTGCCATGATTTCAACTCTACCTGTTCAAAATGGGTTTACCCACCTAGTGATGTTTGTATCGGGATCCAATCTTTAATAAAGGCAGAGGCACACTCGATACAGTTAAGGGATTTCTTTATGTTCCATGAGGAACTCCATAGCGCTTCGATAGCAGTTTACATTGATGGTTCCTGAACGGAAGAAGGGGTCTCTAAATTTCAAAGGTACCTTTGCTTGTTGTATGTACAGAAGTAAAGAATTGCTTTCTGTTGAGTCCCTTCCCATGTGGGTGTTGGTGGGAGCGAACAAGCCGACCGGAAGGCCAAACACGCCGAAGCTCACAGAGTGTCGAGTGCCTGGTACCTTCCTCCTGCTGTAGACCTTCGACGTTTCCCTGCTATAGATTTCTTCATCACTATACGGTGGGATTTCCTTTCTGGCTGACAAACATGCAGGGCAGAAGAAACTCGCGGAACTAAACTACTAAACGTCAAACCCAACATTGGACGATGCTCATCATCATGTAGAGAGTCTCCTCCTGGAGGTGGTCCTGGCTTGACTGCGCCTGGGTCATACCAACCTCACCCTTGGATTTCTTAAAACGCAGTGGCATCCCCGACCTCTCCATTTTGCCCCTCCACTTGCCAACTTACAATAGTTCATATTTTTGAATATTGTGAAGTCATCTCAGCCCTTAAAAGCAAGCTTTCCCCTAGTGTTCTCACTCTACCTCTCCAGCATCGCATTCCACACATCTTTTCCGAATCTTCTCACTTGCGTAATGACCGAGTTTTTGCCTTCCTGTTGGAACTGAACATCTTGTATAAGATCTAACCATTTCCGTACTATTCATATAACATCTTCCTAGGGATTTCCCCTGTTGTTAGTTTACTGACACAGTTTAGCCACATTCCTGTGTGAAATGGAGGTCCCTGTACACCAACTCAAAAAAAAAAATTAATATTATTATTATTATTATTATTATTATTATTATTATTATTATTATTATTATTATTATGTGTTATTAATTAATATTTTTTTTAATTAAAAACATTATATATAATTTTTTAATTAATTAATTTATTAATTATTATTATTATTATTATTATTATTATTATTATTATTATTATTATTATTATTATTATTATTATTATTATTATTATTATTATTATTATTATTATTATTATTTATTATTATTATTATTATTAATTATTATTTATTATTATTATTATCGTATTATTAAATTATTATTAATTATTATTATTATTATTAAATTATTAATTATTTTTTATTATTATTATATTATTTTTATTATTATTACTATTATTTAATAGCTTTTTTCTTTTCTTTGTATCAATATTATTCATTATTAAATATCAGTTATTATTATCATTTATTATTAATATCAGTTATTATTATTATTATTATTATTATTATTATTATTATTATTATTATTATTATTATTATTATTATTATTATTATTATTATTATTATTATTATTATTATTATTAACTCTTGTGGGGAAAAAGTTGCTAGCTGACATTATGACGTCAAACGGTTTCGTAAATTTCATAAGAAGCATCACAAGGCCAAATATAAACAAGAATTTTACTAGAATCGACCATATGTTGTCAAATAAATGGAGGCACAACAAAATCTTGTATACTTTGTGTGCTGATATTTCTGACCTCAACCCTATCATCTTAGCGCTTGAATCATCGATTGTTCCTCAAGAGCGAACGAGGGTGAAGTGGGTAAGGAGGTATGTGTCGGAAGACCGTAAGCAAGCATTTCGAAACAAAGAAAAATTCGTAAGCAATCGTTTCTAAACCAAATAATAATGGCAGATCTTTCTCTTGTGCTGAGTGATATCAAGTCTCTCAATAGATAAAATGTTCAAGAATTTAATTTCAGCACACTCCTCTATAATGTTTTGGATAAAAATTTCATATAAGATATAAAGCAACTCAATAAGGCTTCAATTAGACAATCACAAATTGTATAAAAGAGCTAAGAAAACTGATATATATATATATAATATATATATATATATATTAAATTATATATATATATTATAACTATATATATATATATGAATATATATATATATATATATATTATATATATGTATTATAATTATTATATATATAATATGTTTATATATATAATATATATTATATATATATATATATATATTTTAATATATATATATATATATATATATATATATATATATATATATATATATATATATATATATATATATATATATATATATATATATATATATATATATATATATATATATATATATATTTCTAAAACCCAAAAAGGCAGCAAAATTTTATTATTTTAGCAGGACGTTTCGTGAACGTTACTGTTCACTTCATTCAGCTTAACATGAATGACATTAAATTCTTTAAAATATTGCATTAGTTGAATTATTAATTAAATTATTATAAGAAATTTACTAAATACATTTTCTAAAATATTAAAAAGTGAAGTCGCAAAATCAAATTTTTACAAAAAAGTTAAAAACATAAAAAAAAAAAAAATTTCCGGGAAGAACTACCAATCAAACATTCACACCATCCAATCACGTTCTTCAATTCACGTTGGCATTCTCGGAAAAATTTTGAAATTCTATAGAATTTATAGCAAGTTGTTCAAAAGTTAGTCCTTCCAACAATCTCATCCAAATTTGTTAAATTATCATTATTATTTATGTAAAAACTTTCTCCAAATTTTCTCTTGTGAGTGTCCCTTACGTTTAAAATTAGGGTAGAGTTTCGAGGATTAATTAAATGTCCTGTCAGACTTCGGTGGTGGACCAAGGAAGAATTTATAGACTCTGTTTTTAAGTCAGTCATGTTCCTCCAATCTTCTCTTAAAATTTATAGTTTCCTATATGTAATATTTCTTACATCCTGAAAAATTAATTTCAAATATACAACCCTGTGGGATATTATTAATAGTGTTATGTTTTGTGAAAACAATGGAGCGAATGTTGCTATAATGTTTAGTAGCAATTTGAATATTGTTTGGAGTATACTAAACGACTGCTGCAGAAGGTTCAGTCGGAAGAAACTAATATATTTGTCTCCAAGGCGTTATCTAAAGCCAAGAAAACTTTTCACAATTCTACAAAAGCAAAATTTAAAATGAATATATATATATATATATATATATCTAGTATACTAATATAGATATATATTAATAACTATATATATAATATATATATATATATATATATAATATTAATATTATATAATAACCTGCCCCTCGTATATTATAAGTAATATTGCATCAAAAGTATCATAAGGAAATTCTTTATATATTCTTTATATATATAATATATATAATATATTATATATATATAATATAATAATATATATATTATATATTATATAATATAATATATATATATATAATATATATATTATATATATATATATATTATATAATAATAATAATAATAATAATAATAATAATAATAATAAAATAATAATAATATATAATATAATAATAATAATAATAATAATAAGTTTCTTATCCCAACAATACATCAACCAAATTCAAACTTGTCTGAACCGACAACAGAATGGTGGGGAGAATAGCCCTTGTCATGATCTCGGAATGGCTCTCGCAATCAATATCAAAATATAATCATAACTATCACTCTAATCACAACAGACCTGGACACCGTCGATGCCTAACCCACTCAACATCCAAACAAATTCTACATAATATACGTCCTATAACACTAAACAATAACACCTAAAAATCCTTGGCGTAACACTTGACACATATTTTTGATCTATATCCAAAAACACATAGATATATAAGATTTATGACATGCATAAGCAAATCAGGAAACTAAACATACTGAGAACTCATGGCGCTGGAACTGAACATCTTACAAAATACATAAACAAAATTTCCACACAACTGACATAATATTTAATATAGTGAATATGTGGTAAATAGTAAGTGAAGATTAGGTGTAGAGCATAGAAATATTAATAGTTAAATGAATAGTCAGCCAATAATAATATATAATAATAATGAATATAATAATATAATAAAAAAAAAATAATATAATAATAATAATAAATAATAATAATAATAATAATAATAATAATAATAATTATAATAATAATAATAATGAATATACATAATAATAATAAAATATAGTGTTTAGTAGTGATTGATGGTGACCATCTATTATTCAAGAATAATTAACTTGTTACTGTCGAAAATAATTTAATAAAATGAAAAATAAATCGAGGAACGGAAACTTTCTGATGTTTTCTCAGCTTGTTCTTAGTTAATCTTTTTATGTATTGATATAAGTATATTGTATACATTGTTTTTATATATTTTGTTTTTTTTTTGTTTTTTGCATTTATATTTATTTTACAAAAAGCCCAGGTTAAGCTCAGTGGTAGAGCATCATAGCCAAACTAGTGAGGGTCCAGGTTCGCAACTGGTTACGGAGCGGGAGAATGTGAGCTATTCTCTCCTTGGGCCTTGGACTCCGTCCTGCTCGTGAACGTGTTGAGAGTCATGGATCCTCCTGCCTAGATTAGGGGCTCTGCCCGTGAGAGGTGGTGTTTATCTTCTTATAAAAGAAAAAAACACCACAAACATATATATAGCAACAATATCATAGTAGCACTGTCCAGCACTAAAATTACGCCTCACGCTAACATCTCACCTATGCTCTGCTGTCCAATCTAAGAATATGGGAAATATAAGGAAAAATGCTGATCAAAATAACCAAAAACCACAAGGCTGCTTAGAATTTATAATCAACAGCATTCACATCTTGCCATTTGTATGAAATGAGAAATACCTACCCATAGAACCTCGCAAAACCATATACAAGAAAAAGGAAACGCTCGATTCTCTACGCTGACGCAAAAAACAGCAACTCAAACATTCCATGGTAACATAATGTAGGCTTTGTTTGAAACTATCCACGCTCTCTAATCTAATTTATCACAGGCTTAAACAACCCTCCGCCGCTCTCCACCATTAGTTCTACAAACAGAACTTCTGAATAAAAATCGTACACCACAACATTGGTGACAAAACGACATCTTTATTCACCAAACAAATCCACATACATCTAAAACCGGAAATACTGTTTTAGAAAGGCCCGACAACCAAACAATATGACTAAAAATGACATCCACTAGACAAGGAACATACTTGGAATTTGGACTCTCACTCCCAAGAACCATGTAAATGCATCTTTGGCCAAACTAAAAATGCGAACACCCCCAACTTTCAACAGATTTTTTTTACACTATAAACATAAGCTTCAACCTTAATCAACCCACCCTCGAATATCTGCAACAAATTGGCAACCTAGGTCCCGAAACTGTGTCCACATTTCCTACTAGACTGGTCATTCTAACCATAAACCGCAGAGAAATCTGGAAAATCTCATCCTGGGCGATCTGTGGACGGAGATCGACATCTGCGGCGAGGTATCTGGAAGCAGTGAGGCCGCTGCTGAAGACAAGGTGGTCAAAAGGGCAAGAAGTTAAGAAAAAGTGTATATATATATATATATATATATATATAATATATATATTTATATATATATATATATATATATAATATATATATTATATATTATATATATATATATATAATATATATATATTAGTTATTACTGGTCTTACTGTTCTCATCCAGGAAGGTCCTAGTCTTGTTAATAATATATACTATATATAATATATATATATATATATATATATATAATATATATTATATACTATATATGGGTTATATCTATATATATATATATAAATACTTCATATATATATATTATATTATTTTTATTTATTATATATATCTATATAAGTAATATATTATTAATGAGTATATATACTATTATTATATATATATATTATATTATATATTTCATATTATTATGTATTAATAGTTAATTAGTACGTATATATATATAATATATATATATAATTCTTATATATATATATTTCAGCGGCACTCCCAGCAACTTTTTACATACTTCGTGCTGCCTCTCTCTCTCTCTCTCTTCTCTCTCCTCTTCTCTCTCCAAAATCGCTCTTTCTATCTCGCTACGCTCGTCATCCTGCAGATCATCTGTCTCTCTCCTCTCGCATCGCTCTCAAAGTTTTCCCAAATACTTCGACTCCTCCAGATCAGGTTCTCTTTCCATCTCTCTCTTTCTCATCTTATAAATACTATAATATATTAATTTATATATGGTATATATAGTTATACTATATCTATAATAATATATTATCATAATATAATGTATGATGTCCTATAAATATTATATATTATATATATAGTATATATATATATAGAAATAATATATATATAATATATATATAGATAATATATATAAATATATTCTATATCCATATATATATATATATAATATATATATTATATATATATATAATATATATAAAGTGATATATATATAAGTAATATATATATTATAATATATATTATTATTAATAATTACAGTATTAGTATATATATTATACTATAAGGGTATGGGTAAGGTGGGTGGCGTCAAGAGTCTTTAAACTTTCAAGACACAAAACGCAAAAGCGCAAAAAGTGAAAAACTTAGTCGCGCAACGCCAAAACGCGCAACAAAGTTTTCAAAAAAATTAGTCAGCAAGTGCAAAGCGCACATGTCCGCAAATCAAATTTTTTTTTTGAAAAGCACAAATTTAGGAGCGCAAAAAAAAAAATATAAAAAATAAAGCGCAAGTATTTAAAGATGAATTATTTTTAAATTTTAATTGAAAGATGCAAATATATATAACAAAAATGAGAAAGATTTTAATGGTATTGTACATTAAATTAGCTTTAGATTATTTTGGCTCATCGCTTTCCTCTTGCATTCTGAATAGGGTCATATTCCTTTTCATAAAGATGCCCACATGCAAAAATTCCTTTGATCACTCAAAACTTAGTCCATTTGTATTTGCCAAGGATTTAATTTAATTGTAGGGAATTTGATGGTTTTCCTTGTGTTTTATATATTAGGGTTTATTTATTTACTTATTTTCTTATTTAATATTATTGCTACACAATTTATTTAATGGTCTCTTTTCTTGCCCACGCTTTCAGAAGTCTCTGACTTAGGTAAATTGTAGCCCTCTGAGTTATTTTTATTGTTATTAAAAGATGGTAAAGTAGACGTTTTTTTGCTGTGGTGAAATTCCAGTGGCCCTCTTTATAGGTAAGAGTTAATGGGTTTTAATTTAGGAAATGAAGTATATTTTAAAAGTAGGGATTATGATATTGAGGTTTAATGTGTAAGTAAGTGATGAAGTTTTTTTCAATTATTGTTTTAAATGAGTCATGAATGTGTAGTTTTCCCTTTTTCTCTAGGTGGCAATCAGTTCCACGCGCTGCAATCTCATCTTTCAACAGTTTACCCGGTTTGCAACCAAGGTTAAGTGCATTTTACCTGCCACAACTTACCTTTGGTTTATTGCTTCATTGCCTGACTTTCCTGTTTCCGTGCAATTTGCCTGCACACGGACACTGTGCTTTCCTTTACTTGTCCCCGTGGTACTTCCGACGTGGTCTGGTTACACTAAGTTTGCACCTGCCTATTGAACGACTTTTTAAAATTGCTAAACGCCTTAAGTGTCTCGTGAGGGGATATGAGTGACTTGAGAGGGACGTTGTATATGGGGTCTGACACTCCTCCCCTTTCCTTATTACTTAACTCATTTCCTGTTGTTAATTATAGTAAATTATGTTATTAAATATGGTCACGAAGATTCTTTTACTCCTCCGTTAAGTTTTCTTATTCTGTCCACGTTTCTAGAAGTGTTTCCACCTTTTCCTCTTACCATCTTCGTCTGCTTTTTGCCCAAGTCTAATCAAGGGAAATGCCGGGAAAACAAGTGTTCATGTCCCCTTTCTCTTCTCGCTGTCTCCCCGTTTCCTGGTAGTTTGTGCTTCCCTCATTCCTTCTCTAACTGGTTTTCTTGTAACTTTAAGGGAAAGCTCCGAGTCATCGAGGAACTGTGCGACTGGAGAGAACCATTGTGG
>JABUQX010052431.1:37500-54976 GCA_015478945.1 Trachelipus rathkii
TTATAAAAGTTTAGATAAAGGTACTTCGAGAGAGTCGGAATTTCGGGTAAAGGGATTTTTAAATCCTTATTTTAAAAAATATTTTTAAAACAGTTAATTTTATTGTCTTATTTATGAAACATGAAAAGATTATAAATCTTCCTACAGCAGTACTTCACAACTTTCCTAATTTTTCTGATCTCCTTTGCGAAAAGTGATTTTTAATTTCACTTGTAAGCAGGACTTCACAACTCATGGCAGCCAGACAAACCTGTTATTAGAGTTTCTTACTAGATATTTTGACTCTATGAAAAAAGTTAACCTACTGTGTACGTAACAGTTTAAAAATCGAACAGATCTAAAGATTTAAAAAAAAAAAAAATAAAAAAAATATATATATATAATATATATATATATATATATATTATATATATATAATATATAAAATATATATATATATATATATATATATATAATATATATAGTATATATATATATATATATATTATATTATATATATATATACTATATATATATTATATATATATTATAATGACAATAAATACTTATATAGAGGCAACATCAAAAATCATTTTTTATTTGTTAAAATTTGAAATGAAATATATTAAAAACAATAAATCTATTTAAATTTTATTCATTTATTATCTATCAAAAGTTAATCTTATAAAAATAGTTCTTGAGAACCTCTTCCTTTCTTCGTTTCTTCCTAAAACATGATAATTCTGAAGAGTACCGAATGTCATCATTTTTTTGCAAGAAAGTTGCACAGGATTTCCTGATTTGATAACGATACGAGACAGAGAAATGTGTTACCCATTGGAACATTCTTAAATTAAATTCGACGATGCCTGGAATAATATATATATAATATATATTATATTATATATATATATATATATATATAATATATATATAGTATAATATATAGTATATATATATATATAATATATATATATATATATTTATATTATATATATGAGAGAGATGAGAGGAGAGAGAGAGAGAGAGAGAGAGAGAGAGAGAGAGAGAGAGAGAGAGAGAGAGAGAGAGAGAGAGAGAGAGAGAGAGAAAAGAGAAGAGAGGGGGGAGACAAAAGAGAGAGAGAGAGAGAAGAGAGAGAGAGAGAGAGAGCAGAGAGAGAAAGAGATTAAACTATTATTGGAGGGGTTGAAATGGGTCCCCTTTTTAGGGACAGGCTTACAACTGGAAGGAAATGCCCAGTGGATAGGCAAAGACAATATATAGTTAATGTGAAACACAAATACTAAATAAGTATAATTACATTATGAAAATAAAACAAATAACAAATCCTGCAATTTCTTTAAACTATGTTTATATGATGTATAAACTGTATAGCATACCAAATAGGCAATAGGGATTATTCTTTTTTATTTTAGAATATTTAAGGCCAAGTATTCAAGGAAAGTAATATTTTATATGTATTCTTACAAAACAACAATGTAGAGAAGAGTTCTTTAAGAAATATCATTACTCATTTCAAGTAGAAAGGGCTTTGCAAATGTTCTTTGGAGCATTAGGTATCCTACAAACTTGTTATTGTAATTAACAATTGACACCATTCAACAAACAGTTTAGTGCTGAAAATAGGAGTTTTGTTCGATGTTGATGAATGTAATAAATGAAATAGATGTAAGAGATGAAATCAGAAGGGGAAATAAATACAAGAAGAGTGATGGGGACTTTTCCAGTTATGTACATGCAAAATTTTGAATTGATTTTCAGTATGGGTAGAGAATTGAACCACAAATTCATAGTGTGTAAAAATTCATACCCAAAGATATCTTAATGGAAAGGTGTGACAGAGTCAAGAAAATCACTCTGTTCACTGCTATAACACTGTAAGAAAACAACTACAAAGCTATTTGAAAGATACAAAGAGTTTAACAAAGGTGGCCCAAGTGTGGTCCCCTACTAATTCCCTTTATATATATATATATATATATATATATATATATATATGATAATATATATATATATATATCATATAGTATATATATATATATAATCATATTACTATTATATATATATTATATATATATATATAAATTTTGAAGTCACTGCTACACGGACTCACCATGGTCACAAAGTGCGGCCACATGGGTTTTTCCTTTATATACTTAATATTATATATATATAGTATATATATTATAGTATATATAATATAATATATATATATTATATATATAATATATATATATACATATATATAATATAATATATATTATATATATATATATCAATATATTTATATATATTATATATATATTAAATTTATATATATTATATATATATATATATATAATATATATATATATATATAATATAATATATAGCATATCGAGTATCGCCTGGATAATAGTGTAGGGCGATCATACACGTAATTAGGCTAACTGCAGTATATTAAATTATAAAAAAATAATAATAATTAATTAACCTAATAAGAATAAAAGTTTTTAAATTAAACTTATAATTATATTATTTATAATATATATTATAGTATATATATAGTATATATACTATATATTAATATATATATATATTATATTGTATATATATATATTATATATGTGATTATATATATATATTATATATCACACCGTATATATATAATATATAAGTAATATTACTATATATAATATTTAATTGGACAATGTTAGCAAACCTAACCTATCAATATATGCACTGGTTACCACTAATTAAATTATAGCTTAGTGTGTTTCTGCCAAGTTTTCAAGGTGCATTCTATAGAAACAAAATCTATTAAAGAGAATATGTAATAAATAGATGCATAGTCATATATATAGTTATATAATTGTTTATATAATATATATATAGTATATATATATATATACTATATTATATATATATATCATATATATACGTATATTATTATATATTATATTATTTAACCTGTATGCAAAGATGATAGCCAGAAAGATGAAGGATTGTTTGCCAGTGTCCCATACTAAAGAATTTACATCTGCTAGTCTTATTGAATTTATAATCTTATTTTGCAAAAAAAATTTATAGGCAACATGCCTAATTTTATATGAAAAATTCTGTTTTGATCATTTAGAAAGCTGTAAATTGAATTAAATTATTATAATAACACAAAAACTAATAGAACACAGTTTGAATATTGTATTGTATTGGTAAGATTTTAAAGCACTGTAATAGTATCAGGAGTATAATGGCATCTAAAAACTGTACAGAACATTATAAGTTCTCTTGTCATCATCACCATAATCAGATTCTCTGGGAAGTTAGCAAGTTAGCTCCCTAAAAGTTCAGACTCAGTAGCTGTAACCTAGAAACTAGAAGATTGGTTTCATAACCTAAGCATGATAGGACTGATTGTCACAGGCTGGCTAACAGGCAACAGCAGTACTTAAAACAAAGCTTGAATTCCGTCACAGCCTTCAAGTTAAACTGTGGACCGAGTATGTAACTGACTGGATTTCATTTAGTCACTACTACTAAATTTAGTCTAAAATTAATCAGTAAAATTTTTGTATCATCTAGGTCAATTGACTGAAAGCACTAAATTAATTTTTTATTATGGATCATATTTTTCCCTTAACTTCTAATGAAGATAATTCCATAATTAAAAATACTGGTATTAAATAATTGAGGTGCTATAATTAAATTATTCTACATTTTCATTTTCAGATTATAAGAAACCAATTTTCATTATTTTGCTTAATAGATTATTAATTAATTGAGTTAATTAAATCACTAACCTGAAAAACTAGTAAACTGTATATATAAAAGTTAATATTAGTAATCACCAATAAATATTGAAAAGTAATAACTCAGAAGCTATTGGAAGTGGAAGATAAAAAAGTTTGGAATGGCAAGAAGTCAATGAGGTTGAAGGAGAGATTAACAAATTAACAAATTTAGAAAATCCTGCCCCTCCAGCATCTACATCTGTCAACATCATGAGTGAAATCAAATTGTTATTACTAATGTTAGTGATGCAAGTTTAATGTTCACATCTCCAGTTCCTTCAATCTCAAGATTAGACTTCCTGCGTATCTACTCCACAACTAAACATAGACCTACAAGAGACTCGTTTCTTTTAAGTACCAAAATATCATATATATATATATATAATAATACTATATATATATATATTATATATATATAATATATATATATATATAACTATAATATATATACTATATTATAATATATATATATATATATATTTATATATATATATATATTATAATTATAGTCAGATGGAGTAAAAACAAAACAACAAATCTAACTTTTTGTTTTTCTCCTCATACACTTGACATATAGAAATGCTATGGTATACATGTTATTGAGGTTGGTATTAGTGAAGGTATGGAATAGGTATTTTAAAATTTTTTTTTTTTTTTTCTTAAAAATCCAAAAAACAAGATTTTTGTTTTACCCCATTTCAATTGTAGAAATGGGGTAAAAAAAAAACAGTTTTATGGGGTAAAAAAAAATTACTTTCTAAGCTACTTCAATGCTTCTAGCATGTTTGTCCTGAGTGCTGCATGCGTACTTTCGCTGAAAGTGTTTTTCACCCATACCCCCTTTGTTCTAGTTCTTTTAGTACTTTCATGAGCATTTTTCTCCCTACCCCCCCTTTGTGTCTAGCCTCGTCATCATTGCAGCTACTTTCCAACTTTATGTATTTACATGAGCTTCTAATGCTCTGACATCATACTGCACTACTTTCACATATTTCCAGTACCTTTCCATATTTCCAGCTACTTTTTCCAAGCTACTTTCAATGCTTCTAGCTGTTTCGCGAAGTGACTCATCGTACTTTCCTGACGCATTTTTCACCCCTACCCTTTTTCAGCTCTTCTATGTACTTTCATGTGTTTTTCTCCCTACCCCCTTTTTGTTCTAGCCACCTCATCATCATTCAGCTACTTTCCAAGCCACTTTCTTCTTCTATGTACTTTCATGAACATTCTATCTGCTATGACATCATCACTCACGCACTTTCAGTAGCTACTTTCGCATATTTCCAGTTTACTTTCCCATATTCCAGCGAGTTTCAAACTAATTTCCAAATGCTTCTGCTGTTTTTCCTGAGTTGCTACATGTAATTTCCTGAGCATTTTTCACTCCTACCCTTTGTTCTTAGCTCTATCTATGTACTTTTTTTCAGACCCTACCCCTTTTGTTCTAGCCTCGTCATCACTCGGCTACTTTCAGCTACTTTCCAAGCTACTTCCCAACTTTCATGAACTTTCCTGAGCCTTCTATGCTATAACGTCATCACTCAGCTACTTTCCAGAGCTAATTTCCATGTTAATAATAACACATCCGGGTTAAAAAAAAACTTTTTTTTACCCCATTTTGGAAAATTTGATGGGGTAAAAAAAATTTTTTTTTTTAGTGGACATCCAATAATTTTCAAAAAAAATTATTAGTTTGCCCAAGTTCCTCCATCAATATGTAGTAACTACCAAAAAAAAAATTAAAAAATGTAATACATTTGAAATGGTAGCAAAAGTTATAAAAACTGTAAAAAAGTTTTGCAGCCATCTTTTAACTGGGGTTCGACATTTGTTATCGCTGATTACTGTCAATTTAGAGCAGCCCATTTTCTTTCGGCATTTTTTAGATAATAAAGAGGGCTACCAGAAGAGCCCATAAAATTCAAACAAATATTTTCAGGAAAGGGGGGAGGGGTTTTGTTTTTTTTACCCCACCAACCTCAGAAACTTTTTTTACCCCGCCTAACTATATATATATATATATATATATATATATATATTAATACTTAACCACGCATATAGTATATATATTTATATATAATACAAATATATATATATATATGAGTATATATTATATATAGATATATATATCAGTCATTATTAATAATATATAATTATAATATATCATATATATATATATATATATTATATATGTATATTATATATTATATATATATATATATATATATATATATATATATATATATATATATATATATATATATAATATATATATAATATATAAAATATATATAACATGTAAATAATTGAATAATATGCAACTTAGCTCACTACTAATAAAATATAGTAGCTATAGTTTTTATTATTATATATTAATAATTTTTACAAAATGCATTAAAAATATCTCAAATTATTGAAAATAACAGCTAAAGCTGAATAGAAAACAAAAAATGCACATGCAGCTGGATTTTTTTTAGGGGATGTACCGGAACCAGAATTTTTGGTTCCAGCCGGAACCGGAACTTTCTGGAACCTTGAAAAAGTTCCGGCCGGAACCGGAACTTATCTCGACTCCCGCTACACCTTAGTGGAAACTTGTCTGATTAACAAGTGGAGTCTCTCTAGAAGTATCTAGCATCTTGTCATATCCATATTGAGCTCTTAGTTCTGTAACACAAAATTTGGATAAGCGGATCAGTAAACTTATTAAGTAAAATAGGAATATACTATATAAAGTTCTACTGGCCTTCAAAGTTTAAAAATCAGAAAATGATATCGCTCGAGCAAAACAGGTAGATTTTTACTCGAGTAGCTAAATGATAAATCAATTGCAGATTTTTTTTAGGAAAAAGACATTTGAAAAAGTGGAAGTTCGGTAAGTACCAGCCGGACCGGAAACTTTTGAATAGTCGAGGTTTCTGGTTCATCCTAATATAATATACTATATATATATTATATATATATATTAATAATATATATATATATATAATATATATTATATATATATATAATATATATAATATAATATATTATATTTATATATTAATAGTATATAAATTATATATACTATATATATTATATATAGATAAATATATAAAAATCATGTATTATATTATAAATATATATATAGCTATGTATATTATAATATAAATATTTGAATTTTTTTTTCAAATTTAAAATTTTTTTAACAAGATCACTTTTTACATCTGATTTATCTAATGGCTACTGTCTTCCCTTTCCTCGCTCTTTGTATTGTCGCCTACTTCATAAAGTGCGATAAAACAAAATTTCAGTCAGTTGGAGTATAAGAAAACCATATGGGATTATTCCACTTTGAGTCTAACTTTTTTTCCTAAAGACAAATCATTTTTATTTCTTTATGCTTTATTACAATTTATTTAGAGTCTATGCTGTGATTTTTATAAAAATCTATTTAGAGGCACTTACTGTAAACAATTACCAATATAAAATTACCCTCTATTTTAGGTTCTCATTACTATAAAAAATTTGCAGTTTACATTTTGAATAACTGAATTTTAGATTGCTGACATCAACTGCATAAATACCACTGTGTTGAGTAGGGAGTGAAGTAAACAGAGAAAAAATAAAATGACATTGTTAACTTTGTTGGATAATGGTAGATTTGGATTGCATAGAGCTTAGTTTATGTGTAGTTTCACTTGATTTAAATTCTATTATTAAAAAAAAGATTAGGTGTTGAAAGTTGAAGTTTCTATCTCACCTTAAATTGCATGTACTGAGAGATGGGATAGGATGGGACAGTCTTTGGTAGGCCAATGTTGCTTTTTTGCATTTTTATGTTCTCCTAATTATGGAAATCCTATAATAATAACGTTTATAAATTAATACCTATAATATGCCTTACAGAATTCAGTCAATTCACCCATCAAACATAGTACACAAAAAGTTAACCATAGTACAAGTAACAAAGCTTACTTTAGGGCCTAGGGTAAACCAAAGTTTACCCTATAATAATAGGGTAAACTTTGGGCCTATTGAGACTGTCCCTGTCAAAATAAATATTTTTCAAACACATGCTCATATGCAATCTTCATTACCATAAAACAAAATTGCAATTTACATATTGAATAACAACTAAATGTTAGATGGCAGACACCAACTACATAAATACCCATGTGAATAAGGAGTTCAGTAAAATAGGAAAAATAAATCACACTTTTAAAAAAATTAAGTGCTGGAAGTTATAGATTCTATTTAACTTTAATTAAATTGCATGTTTAGAGAGAAGGAATAGACCATATGTAGGCCTTTAACATAACAAGGTATAGACAGTAAGAAGCCACATGAGCCTATCAAGACTGTTCCAGCCCACTAGTATAAAGAACCAATCACACAACATGCTCATGCAAAACCAACACAGCATCCTAGGGCCTGTCAATAACTTGCATAACTTTGATAGGCCTGTGTCATACTATTTTTTTTATTATTATTATGGAAATCCTATAATAATAATGTTTACAATTAAATAACCATAGTATGACCAAAGACTTAAAGAATTAACACTTTAAACGTAGCATAAGTAGAGCTTACCCTAGAGTAAACATCGATACACGGGCCTAGAATATACTTGCAGTACCATAGATTACCATAGATTTCCCCCTAGCACATTCCACACAAACTGAGATAAATATGTTTATTTTTTTAAAGGCATTCTTGTGAACAAAGCCTATATTTTAAAATTAAAAATTAAAATTTACATCATTTAAATCATTTCCACCATAATTTCACTACTTTCGTAAGCATTCTTATTGCACTGGTCAACCCCCTATCATTTGCACATCAATTTCTCAATATAAGAGCAATATTTTGCGAATAAATGAATACTTAATCTATTCTAAATAAATAAATGTATAAAATATATTAATTTTTTTAAATATTAATGTAAAATATTATAAAAAAATTAAACAAAACTTTAAGTTAGGGGAATTTTATACACGCATAAAAAAAACCTCGTCAGAGTCTCAAATAGCCGAAAAATCGCGCGCGCGAGTGGCACAAACAAGGAAAGACTTTTATCAATGGGATAGCTAATTCTGCGGTAACTTAAATATATGGTAAACTTTGGTTTACTCTTAGTGCTAGGGCATTTATGCATATTATATGGGGTTGGAAATGAAATAGCTTCTCATAGATTTTTACAAGGCCTGCATGTGTTTTGTGATAATCCTGTGCCTTCTTATAAGTTTATTTATGTATGCTTGTAATTGCTTGCATTATTGAGTTTATTAATGAAGAAAAAAATTACCCCTTTTAAATTTTCGGCAATTATCATACTCCAATATCAAATAATGACATATACCTTTTCAAGGTGCTTTACATCCAGCTTGTTACCTTATTTTTGAAGGGATTCAAATTAAATTTTATTTAAACATTTATCCTGCTGGACCTTACTCTAACCTGGCTAGAAAATGTTAAGCTCAAACCAGAGATAATGCTAAAGCCTATTGACTTGCGGATTTATGACCTTTACATGAAATTTAAAGTGCCTACTATATTTTAGGACGCTTTATTCATATTTGTACAGTATTCATTTGATTATGCTTTTAATGTTCTTAGCATTTCCCTTTAGAATAATGGTGGGCACCCGTTGGCTCTTGGAAAAAAAGAAAATTAATTATACAAAAATTAATTATATTGCATGTACTGCTACTTTCGCAGACACACTGCTTTGTGCATAAAAGGGCACAAAAAAACAAAAAAAAAAAAAAAAATTGTAAATATTGCTTTAGATTGAAATTAGTTGTAGTATTTAGATTAACAATTTTAGGTTTATTTTTGCTTAAATGTTGTAAATAACTTTTTGCTTAGGATTCTATTCTCGAATAGTATCTTCTCTTTGTATTTAGGCCTAATAATTATTTTATGCTGTAAATTTATAAGAATCGGTGATGGAACACTTCTGCTCTACTATTACCGAACATTTTCGGCTTGTTCATGAGGCATATTTTTTAATATTTTAAACATTGCTCTTATGCATTATTAGGCTTATTTTAAGTTTTAAATTAATTACATTAAATTAATATGTGTGATAGGCTAATGCCATCTTTCTTTGCTTTAATATTTTATTAGGACTACTGTCATCAGACGGTTTCCGTGTTAAAGATTTGTTTTAAGACTTCTATCTTTGGGTAGTAGTCTTCCTTTAAACATTCATATCTATTTTTTGACCTATTGGTTTTAAAACTTTTACACAACCTTTTGCACTTATTTGGCATATTTTGGAATAAAAATTCCTTTATAAATTTTACTTACATACATTACATGTGTTTTTTAAACATTTACATGACCTTATATATATATATATATATATATATATGTATATATACTATATATATATAATATATATATATAATATATATATATATATATATATATATATATATAGTATATTATATATATATACATATATATATATATATATATATATATATATAATATGTTCTGGTCTTTATTTGGCCTTTTGCTTTTAAAACATTTACACGACTTATATATATACTATTATAGTATATCTATATATATATAATATATATAATATATATATATATATATAGTTATTATATATATATATATATATATATAATAATATGCTTTGGGTCCTTTATTTGCCTTTGGCTTTTAAACATTTACATGACCTTATATATATGTTGGGTCCTTTATTTGGCCTTTGGCTTTTAAACATTTACATGACCTTACATATATGTTGGGTCCTTTATTTGGCCTTTGGCTTTTAAACATTTACATGACCTTATATATATATGTTGGGTCCTTTATTTGGCCTTTGGCTTTGGGCTTTGCTTTTTAACATTTACATACTTACCATATATATGTTGGGTCTTTATTTGGCCTTTGCGCTTTTAAACGCATTTTAACATGGACCTTATTATGAGTAATATATAATATATATATAGATATATCTATATATATATATATATATATATATAAATAAATAAAAATATCTATATATATGTATATATATATTATATAATATTATATATAATATAATTATATATATATATATTATATATATATATATATATATATATATATATATAATATATAATATGATATATATATATATAATATATATATATAGTTTGAGTCTTTATTGTGGCGCTTTGGCTTTTAAACATTTAATTTTACCTACATTCTTGAGTTTTACAATTTTAATTCTGGTTTAGGCTGTGAGCTATGCTCAACTTGATTGATTTTACTCATATAAAATTGCCTTACACAGCTTGTTAAAAAAAAAAAAATTTTTATTTATGAATATTTGATTAGACACACTGGTATTTTGAAATAGTTACTACATAGTTTGTGTAATTAACATTGTGTGTTTTTCACATTTGTATTAATTTGGCCTTTGGCTTTTAAATATTTGCATGACCTTACATTTATATATGTTTGGTCCTTCATATTTGACCTGTTGGTTTTAAACATTTACACAACCTTTTACATTTAATTAGCCTTTGGCTTTACTTATACACATGTTTGGTCCCCACATATTTGGCCTTTAGCATGTTTAAAAAAATATATATTTTTGACCCATGTGGTATGTTTTTTGATATAGTTAAAAAAAAAAAGTATTTTGCTTTGAACTTTGTTTTCTCACTTAATTCTGGATTAAACAGGTTTTGCACAACATGCTAGATTATACTTCCTATCACCCTTTTTTTTTGTCTCCTGGTTTTACATCGGTGCTTATTATGCTGTATCTTAAGCAAACTTGGTTCAAAGCTAAAGTCTTATTTTAAAATTTTGCTTTGCTCAATTTATTTTGATTTACATACTAGTCCTTATGGACTGTTCAATTATATTTGAATAATTTATTCTGAATTTCCCTAGTGATTGCCATTAAGAAGACATTAAGACATTAAGAATATGGATATTTTGAATATTTTGCTTATATTGTACAACATATGGCTTGAACTCTTGTTTAGTAACTACTTAGTACTTTAATTTGGTCTCTAGCATATGAAGTTTATATTTGTTTACTAGAATATCTGGCATTCATGCTGGACTTATTTTTTGATTGTTTATTTTATTGCATGTTGCTCTGGATTGAAATTTGTTTAAAAGTTGCTTGCACTTTGAACACTGCTTGCACTTCGAACACTGCTTCCCTTAATTTGCTGAAGGAGCATAAGAACATTTCTTATGTTCTTGTGTTCTTTCAGCAAATTCTTTTTGTCGGGAGGTTATTAGAAATATTTTATTCCTGTATTAAACCTTACTATGTTGTTATTAACTATTTTAAATTGAACTTGGGTCTTTTTTTAAAATGCTTACAAGATTTTAGAGTATTCTTGTATCTCACTGTTTTGGAGACTTTCTTGAAAAATATATTTTAGGCAATACCAAAAGTTTGTTTTGAAACTTAAAAAACGAGGCACTTGAAAATTAAGAGTCACGCAGAGCAGATTGCTGATATAACTAGGTTTAAAAATGTAGCCGTGAGCTATAACGGTAAAGTAGTCTTTTACCTTTAAACTTAAATAATATTTTTAGTCTTGGGTTCTGAACTATCTCCTTTTTATTAAAAGAGTAAACAGTGCCCAACATAAAATTAGGTAGGTGTAACTTTTCCTTTCTTTTTGTTACTATTTAACCTTAATACTCAACTTCTTAATCTCACTAAACCTGAACTTTTATTTGGGACAGCTCTTTGTCGGAAGAATCGTTAGACCATAAGCAAAATAGTAACTTAAAACTACGTATTTTATATTTTACCTAGATTGTAAGCCATCATTCAACACGCTTCCTCAGTAATAATTACTTGAATCGTAACTGGCTTTTAGAGCTATATAAACCATAGGTGAAGTGAATTAATCTGATTCTTTTAGCATATTTTATGTAATACTGTAAGATAGACGTTCTCAGTTTAGGAATGAGCAGTTCACTAACTGTTCTAATTGCACATTAGAAATTATTCTGCCAAGAATAATTTCTTATAACTTTCAAAGTAATTTATTAGAGGACGTCTATTTTAATTATTTATATTAGCTTATGCTATTTGAATCTTATTACTTACCATATGGTTTATTAAAATTTTACTTATTACTTGGAGTATGTAGCCTAAATTTGTAGTTGGCTTGTAACGTAGTTATTTGTTGAAGATTATAATCACATTGTTAGCATACATAAAAAACTGAACTATACTTTTTGCAAATCGGGAGGCATTTTAATGCAGGAAACAAATGAAGAAGAAAGTACAATGAAGGGCGATAAAGAAAAAGTATATACATAATAAGATTTGATATACGTGTTACTGATAAAGTTTCAATCGAGAATGCAGGTTTTGGTGGTAAGACGAAATTATAACAGATGATGAATTTGAACAAGTCGATTGGTCATAGTAGGTATAGAAAAGAGGGTCAGGTAAATGTTTTTTTAGTACCAGTAATGAGCAGGATTAGTTAAATGGTATTGAAAGTAATAGAGACATACATAAAGCCGAAAAACAATCAATTTATAACACATGGTGAAAGGCTACAATTGGTCCAGAAGAAAATGTCCATTAACCAACTACCTAACCTAAAATAACCCTGAACAACCTACCTTAATAACGCTAACCTAACCTTATTCTAACCTAACCTAACGTAACCTAAGTAACTCTAACGTATATATATATATATATAATATATATATATATATTTATATATATATATAACTCACTAATATTATATATAATTATATAATATTATATATATAGTACTATATAATATATATAATATATATATAGTAGATATAATATAGTAGTATTACCGAAAACATGAATAAGAAATGTTTTTCATTCACAAATAAAAAGTAAAATTTCTTTTATTTTCTACTCGCTCATCTTGCACCCATCAGGAGGATCGAGCAGCGAGGAGATCTCGCTGCCAGAAGAGGTACCAAAATGCCAGGCGTAAGATGTTATTCAAAAATTAAATATAATTTCAATTTATTAATAATTTTAATTATTTTTATTAATATAATAAATATTTTTTTCCTTTGCCGGCATTAAAATGATCGCTGAATTCAAAAATGTATTAAGTTTTATACTGTAGTATCGGCAGTTTTTTTAGATACAGTGTAAGGTACCTCGGGAACGAGCTGGCCATAATATATAGTTATATATATATATATATACTTATAATATTATATATATGTATATATATATATATATACATATATACTACTCACTATATATTAGAGAGTAATATGTATAATATTCATATTATAATATATATATATATATATTATATTATATATATATATTATATAATATATATAATATATAGTATATATATTATATAGTATATTTATATATATATAGGCTATATATATATACTTGATATATAGTATATATATATATTATATATATATTATATATATGAGTATATATTATATATATATATATATATATTATATATATACTATATATATATATATATATATATAGTCAGTATAGTTATATAGTATATAATATTATATATATATATATATATGGACAAAGTTACTATAACGCCCACACGGAACGGGAGCTTGGATCAAAAAAAAAAATTTCACTAGGTAGAATCTAAGAAATCAGGGTTGGGGATTTTTTTGGATTTTTTTTTAGAAAAAAAATCAATTTTTATTTTTTTGATTTTTATTGATTTTTTTTGATTTTTTTTGATTTTTTTCAGATTCGTGACGTCATATGATACATATATATTATATATATTACTATTATAGCACCTATATATACTTATATATATATATATACTAATATATATATATAAGTATATATATATATTAGAATATATATTAATATATATATATATAATATATAATATATATATATAACATATATATATATATATATTATATATATATTATATATATATATATATATATATTATATATATATATATATATAATATATATATATATATATATATATCATTAATATATATATATAATACTATTATATATATATATAATATATATATATATATACGTACTATATATATATATATAGCTATATAGAAGACGCAGAATCCATCTAGAGTGTCCCTTTCAACCCATAAAAATTAAGAATTAAGAATAATTTTTTACTAATATAATGATAATTAATGATATTAATTATAAATTAGAAGCCCCATGGCCCCTACTAGCCTGTCCCCAGTCAAGCCAACAAATAATTAATAATTAAGAATAATAATTTAAAAGCCGCAATTGGCCCCTCTAGAATGTCCCAGTCAATCCATTAAAATTAATAAATAAGAATAATAATTCAGAAGCCACATGGGCCTAACTAGACTGTCCGCAGTCAACCCATAATAATTTAATAATTATAGAATAATAATTAAGAAACTGCATTACCCCTCTGACTGTCTCAGTCAACCCATAATTTATAAGAATAATACTTAAAGAAGCCGCATGGCCCTATTTAGACTGTCCCAGTCAACCAATAAAATTAATAATTAAGAAGCGCATGCTCTTCTAGCAATGTCCCAGTCAACCACATAAATATAATAAATACGAATAATAACTTTAAGAAGCCGTATGGGCCTATCAGACTGTCCCAGTCAACCAATAATAATTATAATTAAAAATTAATAATTAAGAATCCGCATTGACCTCTAGAATGTCCCAGTCCACTCATAATAAATAAGAATAATACTTAGAAGTAGACTGTCCAGTCAACCAATAAAAAATAAATAATTAATTATCATAGATATATACTTTAGGAGCCACATGTTATTTTTTAGACATGTCCCAGTCGACCATAAAGAATTAAATAATTGAGTTAGCCGCATTGGCCTCTAGAAATATCCCAGTCAACCCAAATACACATTTATAAATAAGAATATTCTTAAGAAGCAAGCTGGTCTAACTCTAGACTGTCCCAGTCACCAATAATAATTAATAATTAACAATAATAATTAAGAAGCACAATTGACTCCCTCTAGAATGTCCCAGTCCAACTCATAATAAATAAGAACTCACACTCACTTAGAAGTCCGCATGGTCCGTTTTATTAGACTGTCCCAGTCCAACCAGATAAAATTGATAAATTGAGAAGCCCGCATTGGCCCCTTAGAATGTCCGCAGTCAACCCATAAAAATTACGAATTAAGCATAATTTTTAATAATAATATAATTGTAAATAATGAATAGTTTTATAATTAGAAGCCACATGGGCTACCTAGACTGTCTCAGTCAACCAACATAATAATCAATAAATAAGAATAATAATTCGGAAGCCGCCAGCATAGGCCTATCTAGACTGTCCCAGTCACCCATAACAATTAGTAATTAAGATTAAATTATTCTTAATTATTAATTATTATGGTTGACTGGACAGTCTAAGATAGGTCCCACTCGCGGCTTCGTGAATTATTTTCTTATTTATTAACTATTGATGGATTGACTGGGACATTCTAGAGGGTCAATGCGACTTTTTAATTATTAATTTATTATTGTTGGTTGACTGGGACAGTCTTAATAGGCCCATATTTCTTCTTAATTATAAATACTATTCATTAATTATTATTAAAAATTATTTGAATTCTTATTTTTATATGTTGACTGGGACATTCTAGACGACATTGCGGATTAACGGAAGTAATAAGATTCTTAGCAAAACTGGCTAAGTCTTAAAAAAAGAACCATGTGGCATCATCAGTTTTATTCTTGATTCATCCGGAGGTGGCTGCTAATTTCTTAAGAGGATGAATTTTTCTTTAATTATTATTTTTAATTATTAAGTATTATTGGTTGACTGGGACAGTCAAGATAGGCCCATGCGGATTCTTAAGTATTATTTCTTATTTTATTTTTATTATGGGTTGACTGGGACATTCTAGAAGTTCCAATGCGAATTATTATTATTAATTTTAATTGGTTGACTGGGGAACGTCTTAAAAAAGGATACCATCGTCTTCCTCTCACTCTTTATCTTATTATGAGTTGACGTTGGACAATTCTAGAGGGGTCCAATGCGGCTATCTTATTTATTATTTTTAATTATTAATTAAATTATTGATTGACTTGGTACAGTCTAGATCAGGGCCATCACGGCTTCCTTAAAGTATTATTCTTAATGTGTTTTTATTATGGGTTGACTGGGACATTCGAGAAGGGACAAAAAAGCTTAATTATTCAATTATGTATTGTTTGACTAGGACATCTGATTGGCCAAGCCATACGCTTCTAAAGGTATTATTTTTATATTTCATATTATTATGGGTTTTGACTGGGAATTCGTAAGGGTGCCTGAATATGCGGCTTTATCTTAATTATTAACTTTTTATTGTTGACTGGGACCTGTCTAAAATAGGGGGACGTATAGTATGGGCGAGGGTGGATCGTATGGGGCTTCTTAAGTATTTTCTTATTTATTATTTATTGACTTGGGACATTCTACGAGGGGTTAATGCAGCTTCTAATTATTATTCTGAATAATAATTAAGAAGCGCATTAACGCTCTCAGAATGTCCCAGTCAACCCATAATATAATAAGAATAATAAATGACGAGACTTTTTTAAGAAAGTCCGCATGGTCCTAGATTGAGACGTCCCAGTCACCAATAAAAATAATAATAATAAGAAGGTTCTTGCATTTGGCTTACTCTAAGTAATGACTTCCCAGTCCAAGCCCAATGAATACATATTCATGTAATTTAAATACGTAAGGAACAATGGATTTAAGCAGT
>JABUQX010052432.1:0-32500 GCA_015478945.1 Trachelipus rathkii
AACACGCACGCAGTATGTATATTAAGTATGCGATTGAAGAGATCAGGTAAGAGCAGTGTCAGTTGCCAGTTGCGAAGAGAGAGAGACAAATTAGTGAGGCCGATTACTAGGCAATTTCAAACGGGATTAAGTAGAAAACTGGAATAGAGTAGTATTAGTGACATAGGAGAATGTGAGATCGTAAACGCCTTTATAGTTCTACCGAGTTTTCAGAGTGGTATAACCTGCCACCCGAGAGAGGAGGAATTTAACTCGAACACCGATATGAGCTGGCGGGTATGACTTATATGAGAGAGAGAGGATTTTACTTCCATCAGCGGGAGTTCGAAACAACTGGGAACTCTGCGTCTCGAGTTAACAGTAAACCTGTCGCCTTATCCACTAAGGTCCCATGCGTGCACGTTCCGTAATAAAAGAGCAAGCTTAGCTGAGGCAACCGTTGAAAAATTCTGAAGACGCTTCAAAACACCCAACCCCTTGGAAGCTTGGTTAGAGAGATGAGTAACATGATCTTCCATGCATTATTCACTTCATGAATCACGAGCTGGTACTCACAAGGCGTCGACAGATCGAAGGTTTGAGTCATGGAGTGCTCTCAGCTTATTAAGAGTGTCTATTAAGACTTTGGAGTCTAGCTGTGATCATAAACGAGTTGATACGCAGTAGTATATAGTTATTAGGAGGGAAAGAGTTGAGAGAGTAGGAGAGTCTATTGACTATGAGAAGTCGGAAACTATACTGGTTAGGTTTCAATGCTAACGAGAGAGAGAGACGGAGCGCAAGGACTGTGAGCTCTCGCACGCGTCACTCTCGCTCACAGTTCAGCGTTCTCTAGCTTGGAAGTGCTAAGTTGCTGTGGTTCGTTATTATTAGTAGTATTATAGGTTATGATAGTGGTTGTAGTTGATAATAGAAGTAATATGGTGGATACGTATAAGAGGCTGTATTATATAGTAGGTATTATATTGTAGGATTATGATAGTATAGTATATAAGTATAGGGTAGTTATTATAGGTAGTATAGTATATGATATAGAGTAGTGGAGATATGAATAGTTATGTAGTGGTATAATAGTATATGAATGTGCAACAATGATTGTATTGTATATTGTTCGAGTTGTATATCATTGCTTGAAGGAGGGCGCTGTGCATGACGGTGAAAGCTAGTGACTTCTGAATGGTTACTAATATATTTGTGTTTTTGGAGTATTTTAAATTCTATATTGTTTGTGTTGTTTTAGGATAAGTGTGTTGATTTATAATAAAGTCATTCTATTAGTTGATATCCATTGTTCAAATTAATTTATATATCATATTATAGTATTATTATATATATTGTATAAGTTATGAGTATTATATTGGACTCACCTTTATATTATTAATAGGTGAATATATATGTACTAGGTATATATAGTACATTAGTAGTATTTATTATAAGGATATATAGTATATCTATTTTATGGTAGTTATTAATATAATTTATAGTATTATATTATTATAATATTAAATTATTTTGAATAATTATTATATTATATTTGCCTAATAAAATTTGTGAACAATCTATTTTGTAACTTTAAGTTAAGTCAAAGTGTCAATCCGTCTATTTTGAAGAGTTTAAAGGTTGAGTGAAATTTTGAATTTTTTTTGCATTACATATATTTGTAAATATATAGTTATATTGAACTGTGGTAAGAGAGAGCAATTAGTGTCATTGATAATTTATTATATGTAGGTAATTGTTTTATATGCGACTATAGAATTTTCGCGCTATCAAAACTTTCTATCTAACCTCGAATTAAATATGTAAATAAACTATTACATATATAAATACTATATAGTATATATATATAATATTAGCTATACGTAATATTATTATATATATACTATATATCGTATATTTTAGTGTATGATCAGGTGAAGTGATAGATATTTGAACATATATGCACTAAGTATACATATATTTCATTAATTAATAATAATATATTGATCTATATATTATATATTATATGAATAATTAATTAAATAATCAATTATATAAACATAATATATAATATAAACATAAGTCTATAATAATAATTAATAGATATATAAATAACTAAATAATGAGTAATAATAGTTTTATTAAAGAGAAAACCAATTACATTATATACAATAATAATAATCACCAAATTTGGTTCGTGTAGAAACGGAAATTGATCCTATTTTTTTAATAATATTTAATAACTAAGTAGATATATAATCAATATATGTATTATGTAATAATAAATATTGTAATTAATATATAATAATAATATATAATTAATAATATATAATTGAATATATAGATATATAAATAATAATAATTAATAATAGAGTAAATAAATAAAAAGTAAGAAGGAGAATGAAGAAGAGAGATAGAAGAAGAAGAAGAAGACAAGATGAAGAATAGGAAAGGAAGAAGGAATGAGTAGTAAGAAGAAGAAGAAGAAGATTAGAATCGAAGAAGTAAAAATTGAAGAATAAGCTGAAGAAAGAAGAAATGACTGATAGAATGAAGGAAAAAGGAAGGGGGAAGAAGATGAAGAAATAGGAATAGAAGAAGAATGAAGAAGAAGATTTATAGGATATAAATAATTAGATTAAATCAATAATAGATAAAGAATATAGTTAATTAATTATTAATATATAGATTTAATTACATAAATTAGAATGAATAATTATATAATAAGTAATTAATTAATAATGAATTAATTAATCAGATAATGTGGAATGATGTATAATTATAGAGACAGAGTTGATAAACGGAGAATGATAAATTGAGAGAGTGAGAGAGAGAGGATGTATAGATACGGTGGATGAGTAGAGAGAGAGAGAGAGAGATGAGGAGAGAGGATGAGAGAGAGAGAGAGAGAGAGAGAGAGACGAGAGAGAGAGAGAGATGTACGACCCTCCTCTGATTCCTAACTCTGGTGCAATGAAAAGTTCCATCAACAGGATGTTTCAGGAACTTCTATTGCATTTTTTTGGTGAAGGTTCTTTGAATGTTCCAGAACTTTCTGCGCTTTTAAATATATTTTTTATTATGTCTCCATTTCATGTTTTATATTTATTTTTAATTTGCTTTTTTTTACTTAATTCATTCTTATTCTTTTGCTTTATATATTATTTTTTTTTATCTTGATTTTATGTTAATTGGATGAGCAACAAATGCGGGTAATTGTTTGTGATGGTGTGGAGTGTGTAGCTTAAAAATATAATATGAGAGTAGTTGTTGAAAAAAAATGTTAGAGGAAGCTCGCACTTACTTGAGATGAGGGGTGAGTATTATTATGTATTATATATATAGTATTATATATATATATATATATATATTATATATATATATTATATATTATAATTATATATATTAGTATATATTATAGTATAGTATATATATTATTATTATGAGTATAATTATTTTGAACGAGTATAGGGGAAGGACAAAGAAAACAAAATCAGAGGATGAAGAGTGCTAAGTTGGGATTTAACCTTCTTTGCAATCTAATTTACAACTTTCTGTCCTTTCCGCGCCTAAATTACACGGAGGGTATTTCCTGCCTAATTTTGACATTACACATAAATTGCTCTCAGGCATAATTCAATACTTCACTTCCTTCACATAGCAAACCTGAAAGTTCTTTTTAAAATAGTTTTAAGATGCCGACAAATCATACAGTCTCAGAGATAATCCGGAGAGAGGGTGGCATAAAAAGAGAGATAATAATAATAATAATAATAATAATGATTATTATTATTATTATTTATTTATTATTGATTATTTATTATTATTGTTATTATTATTATTGATTATTGATTATTTATTATTATATTATTGATTATTATTATTAAGTTATATGAATTTATAATATAATTAATAACTTAGATAATTAGAATATAATAATAAGTAATTAATTAATATAATAATTTGTATATAATTAATTGAATTAAGTAATATCCTTGCTATAATGCAATTACAGTCATAATAATTTAATATATTAATAAAATAATAATAATAATAATAATAATAATAATATAATAATAATACACTCCATTTCTCGACATCTCTTGTTGGAGGCCGATGATGATCGGGTTGGAATCGCTAAGGATCTACAGAGTTTACTCTAGTCTAGGGCACAGACTCCCTTCTGCACTTCACTACTTTTGCACGTCTCAATTCCACTTCGGTAAAGATCATCTCTTATTCTCTCTTGTATGGAGGTGTATATTTCGATTTTTTTTCGATTCAATTAAAACTCAATCATTTTTATATTTATAAAATTTTCGTGATAGTTCTTGCAAAAGGATTCTGCCGAGATTATTTCCTTATAAATGATTGTAGAGGGCAATATTCAATGTAGATTTTGGCATTTGTACATTTTTATTTCATTCTGAAGTATCCTGGTCCTGCATAAAAATCTATCTCTACGCTAGGAAACAAGAAACTTTATGTTATGTTTATTTTCATCTGTCTTTCTCGTTTTCTTTTCTCGAACTTAGGTAAGTAATATTTTGAATTATTTAGTTCAATTTCCTTCTTCTTTTTTCATTCCTCGGTTTTGTTCTTCCTGGATCATGTCCTACACTTTGTTGTTTTACTTTCTTCCTGAAAGCTGTGAACTCTTACCTTATAATTAGCTTTAGATCTGGACTAGGATTTCCTTTATAAAGATTTTGGGTATGTAATTTCCCGCTCTATACTCTAAGGTTAGTATATAACTCTGTTTACTTTAAATACCTTTGCGTCCCTGATTCCCATTTAATAATAGATCTTGGGGTATTTATTTCCCCTTCTATTAACGCTAACGACCTCATTCCTCAACATATTTTATGCCTACATTTTTTTTAATGAGTGGTATTTAGTGTACACTGATGGGTAATCCTTCTTGTGTAGTTCTCGAAACTGTTGTTATTTTAAGTTTTGCTCCTTTGTCTGAGGTTAGAATTATTTGTCGTCGTTCTGTCTTATTGAAGATCGGAGTGATTTTCCTTTCCTGCTGGAGACGTGGTGCCTAATTCAGGTCAGTTTCTGTAAAGAAGGGAAAGACATTCTTAAATTTTCCTTGTAATTTTTAATACTCAGACAAAATATGACTTCACTATAGTGATATTCTTCCTTTATTTTCTTGATTCTTGTTTTCTGCTCTCCGGCATTTCTGTAAACCTTTTGCTGTGGCGTTCAACTCATCGAGATCGTTGGAGAATGTTTGACATAACCACTTTTATTATCTATTTTTCTTCTAAGTTTCCGTTCCGGTCTCTCCAAAGAATTTGATATAGATAGCCATTGTTCATCCTTTAAAATACACTAAATTGCTCTTAAATTAATGTTCAATTTTTCCCACTACTTTGGTGCTACTTTTCATTGATGACCTTTTAATCAACCATTTCACCTGTGATGCTGATAACTCCATCTTTCTTTGTTCATTTCATCTCAATAGCATCCTACTCCGCCCCAAGATGATAGTTAGATGACATTGAAACAACTGACCTCGGAGGATCTTTATCGTATTTTTAAATGAAGCAGAGAAAATATGTTTGATATCAATGCCTCAAAATGCCTTTAAAGCTATAAATCATTTCAAACATCCCCCAGTTCTTAATATGAAATTTCTGGTATTTCATTTTCTGGTGATCTTTCTGGTAGGACCCTATTGTTTCTCTCACAAACAAGCATCAAATATTAATAAATTATTAACAGTCCGTCAGTCAGTTCCATACCCTATATAGGGGAACGTTCATCACTGTATATAATGCTCATCACACATCTGTTGTGGCTCCAATCATACAATTATTTTGAAAAAGGTACAGTCTAGACCTATTCGCCTCATCAACTTTCCTACTCACACTCCCCCTCTCCAATTACAATTACGTCGCTATTACAACAAACAAAACGTATCTAAATTATGTAATCCCATAACTCTTCCTTTAAGGAAAATTCTAAGTGTTGACTCTTCTCTATACACAGTTTCATTTTTTCTTTATCCATCTCTCTTACCCCAGACTTTTCCACTATGCTCAATCTTTCAAGTTTTTTTCCCTTTAAATTTTGCGACTTTTCCCTCTTTATTTTTCACACTTCCATGAACTTTCACTCCCTTAATATTATATATACTATATATTATAGTATATATATGATATATACTATATATATATGAGTATAGTATTATTATAATATATATATATGATGATTAATATATATATATATATATATAGTAAGTAGTATATATATATTATATATATATTATGAAGGTTAGTAATATCGTGGCGGACAGATAGTCGCATGGGCGGCAGTGCCCTGGTTCGACCGCCACCCGGATCCATAGGTAAAAGTACACTAGAATATGGTTTCCGTCACCTTTAAAATATGGGGCACTGTCCCGTTGAGGTGAAATTTTTTTAAATCCATATATATAAGTAGGTATGGTAATGGATAGGAATGAAGGGGTGATGGAGGTAGCTAAAGGAAAAAAGGAAAGTCGTCACTAGGTATACTAGATTGGTGTGAGTATGAAAGTTGTTTGACAGGGATGGGTGAGGCAGTAGGGTGGAGAATGGCTGTACGAAGGTATATATAATTGTTTGTGTGGCTAGGATTAGGAAATGGTTTCCACAGGTATTGGGAGTGTCAATGGTGGTTGTTTGGGTTCCGCCGTGGTAAATATAAGGGAAAGGGGGATTAGGACTGGTAGGTGTGGTGTGTAATTATTAGAAGGTATGTTGTCTTTTGAGTTGTGAGTGAGGGAAATGTGGTAGATGGTGGAGATATAACGTAATGGTGAGAGGGAATGAGAGACTTTAACGGAAAGAGGAATGGGGAACGAAAAAGTGAGTGGGATTTAGGGAATGGGAAGGGAGGTGTGTGTATCAATGGGTGTTTCACATATGTGAATGGAGGTGGCTTGTTGGGAAGAAAGGTTGATATGGAAAGGAAAGGTGGAAGGTTGTAATGGGTGTTTTTTAGGATCTGGAGTAAAGCATAATGATAGATTGGTTGAAGTGAGGTTGGGTGAATTCATGGAGAGGTTGGTGCTGGAGAACAAGTGGAGGTAGGCGAGTAAATTAGGTTATGAAGGTATTAAGGAGGTTGCCTTTGATAGTAGCGTAAAGGTATGCAGAATGTTGGTTGAAAGAGTATTTCAGGAGGGGAGAGTGTAGATGTTCTAGATGGTAGAAGAGAAGAGGGTTTGAGACAAAGGAATATGTGTGATTGTCATCCTGTGGCTTTTTCAAATTGTATTTATGGAGAGTGTCTGCAGGGTAGGAATGATGAGGGGATAGGGGAGAAGGGGTGGAATTGATGGGATAGTGGGTGATAAGATGTGGATATGATTGGAAACATGATACTATTGTGGCGGATGATACTACTGGGTGGTGTGCGAAGGAGTTCAGTGAGGGTGTGTTAGTATATGTTGAGTGAAGGAGTTTGAGGAGAGTGTGTGTGGAACTAAAGAGGTTTGTCTATGTGTATAGGCGATCAAATCGTGCAGGGTAAGTATGAGTACTGAGTGTTTAGTGTGTTTTAGAGTGAGGGAGGAGATGAAACATGAATATGGTAGTGAGGGATGGGGTTAGTGAGGAGTTGTAAGTGCTGGAGCGGTGGTAGTTACTTGTATGAGACTAGTTAAAGGGTTTTCAGATATTTAGGGAATGGTATGTTGGTATAGGGAAAGGAAAATCTGGCAACAGAAAAGAGTAATAGAGTTAGGAAAGATGAATGTACTGAAATTGTGTGGTTTGAGGGATATGGAAAGGGGGGGGGGGATTGTTCTGACAAAAACTCAAGATAAGTATGTTTTGATAAAAATTTGTGTTTCCTAGGGCGTACTATATGGTTGTTGAGAACATGGGGTTATGGAATGCTAAGGGTTCCAAGAGGAAAGTTGGAGAGTGTGTTGAGATGAAAGGGCTGAGACGCGGTTTGTGTGGGAGTGTAGGTAATAAGAGGAGAAGAGGATTAGGGGATATGAGGTGTAATAAGGAAGGAGAGATGGTTGATTGGGAGGAATGGTTTGCGTGAGCCTATTGAAGAGTGTTGCGTGGAGTTATAAGGGTAATGAGTTAAGATGTGGGTTTGTGACGACATCTGGAGAATGAGAATGTGGGAGAGCAGAGGGTGGGTTGTTTTAGGTTGGTTGATTCTGAAGGTGTTGTGGGGAGGCGGGAGGGGATAGGAAAGGGAGAGGAAAGGGGGGAGACCAAGAAGAAGGAGCATGGGTAGTTGGGATTGGTAGATAAGTTTATTGAATGGTAACGCTGTTTGGGAGGGAAGATGAGGGTATAGTGGAGGGTGGAAGAATGGTAGGAGTGGCTTAGCATGGGTGAGGCAGAGGTAGGTAATGGAATTGGGTAAGGAGTGTGGGATATGTAGGTGTGGGCTGAATTGGATGAATGGGATAGATAGGGTAAAAGCTACGCATCAGTGCAGCCGATACTGCTAAAGTCATCCGAAGGTTCCAGCTTTATTGCTGAGAATAGAATGTGTGGGATAGTAAGATTGATAGATAATAATAATGATAAGTGAATATGATCATAGCTATTATCTATTAGAGGGTAGATATGTTATAATTATAGAGTTCATAGTGGTATATCGTATGTACTTGGTGTTGATGTGTATGTGGTAATAAGTATGGAGTTTACGTAATGAATACTATTAGTGTATGGTTATATATATTATTGTCTGTTGATTGACCTATGTGGTTTTGTTATAACATGGGTATATATAAGTTATATATATCTAGGTTGAACAGTATGGTGTGAGTGTTATGATTTATTATTGAGTGATGTATGATGTTAGTGTAATTAAATTTGTAAACTTATGGAGAGGCCATTGTTTATATTGTTTTAGCAACTGAATACGCCACCTTTGCGCTGAATATCACTTTGTCTTTGATTAATCTTAGTTAATTAATTTTTGAAGAACAGGTGATAGGTGCTGCGTGTGTCTCGGGTGTACGGAAAATGATGGGAGATTTTTAAAAATTGATTCTCTATTCCTCTCGTCGATCTCCTCTCAGGTGCTACTCGGATCGTCTCATCTCCAGCGCTGTAGGGCTGATTTAACCACGGGACAATTTTTTGGTCGGTTGGGAAGTATGTTGTTGGTTTAATCTCGGTGATATCGTGTTGTGGATAGTGTGGTACGTGTGTTATTTCTGTTTTCTTGATTGTTTGTTTCATTTTCTCGCTTGCTTTTGCTTGTGTATTTTGCTTTTTGTTTGTTTGCTTTCTTGTTTTTGTTTGCGTGTTTGTTGTTTGCTGTGGTTGTGGTTAGTATTTGAGTGGGGTGGTTAGGTTGGTTGGTTTTTATTAGTTTATGAGTTTGTTGGAAGTTAGTTGGAGTTTGGGTGTCGGGAGTAGTGTTGGATGGTGATGTGGTGCGGTGGTTGGAGTAGTGCGGTGGTTTGAGGTGTGGTTTGAGGATGTTCTTTCAAATAAATCTCAGGAAAGTGGAGGATCGGATAATCGTGCTTTTGAGTGGTGGTGGTAAGGAGAGGTAAGTTATTTAAGTGGGGATGAGGACTCTATTTAGTGGATGGCGGGGGATGGTGGTTGTTGGTTTGTTATTGTGTTGGGATTGTGTGTGGTGATGTGTTGAGTTGGGGTGATCTTGGTTGTCTAATCTTCTTTCTGTTGCTCAGTGGTCTCGCGTCTGTTTCTCTCTGAGTTGGTCTCGTATCTGGTCGGGTCGTCAGGGTATCTCGTGTCTGGCTCTCTCTCTCGATACTCTCTCTTCGTCTTAAGGGTTGCTCTGGTAGTTCGGGGGTGATCGTGGTTAGTGTTAATGGCCTGGGGTGTGAGTGCGTCAGGTGACGTTGTCGGGGGGGATTCTGAGGTGGCTGTCGTCTCTTCTCTTCTCTCTCGGATTTAAATAACTCTTCAAAGTTTGTAACTTAAAACCTTTGCCCTATATTATGGAAGTATTTCTGCCGTTTCTTATATTCTATAATTTAAGTATATTATGGAGCGGTAGGTGTAGGTATAGATTAGTTAGTATATATATGTATAATATTGTTTCAGCAGTACGTGTATTGTTTTATTTTAGGGGGTGAGGGGGTGAGGTGGGGAGGGGGGGGTAGTTTATGTAGTTATGATTAGGTTAGTTAGTGGTGTATGGGGTTATTATTATATATCTTATATAATTATAATGATTATTTTTAAAACAATAATAGATACTAAGTTTTTGAAAATAATATTGATAATATTTTGATAAATTTTTATCCACTTGATAATGCCCGAAGTGAGTAGAGCTTTTGAGGATATATTTGTGCATGTGGTCTGTTCGTTTGGTACCAGTGTGGATTTTAAGATAGTTAGATGAAGATTTGTAAGTTTATTATATAAGAAGAGTACTATTGGCAAGTTGATTTCTCTGTGTCATTGACATGGATGTTTTTTGACGCGTTTCGTTGGGGTAATTAGGATTGATGAGAGAGATCGAGGTTTAGTGGATGTTGATGTTATATGATGATAGCGTGGGATTATGAGTATGAGGTTGTTGGAGGGGGGGAGCTTCTAGGGTATTGATGCGGGCGGGGTCTTGTTTTGTAACATCGTCGACTTCTGTGGGCTTTAGAGTGGCGTTATTGTATATGTTGGTGAAGGTTATTGCAAACTTTTGATCCTTGCGCGGAGAGTGTTTTTGTGGAGTGTGATGTTGAGCTTTACTAGAATGAGCTCTAGCTAGGACCCTTTAAACAATGTCTGACTGGTTGCTGTTTTGGGGTCGTGAGGTGGTCAGTTGTCTTTTTGGAGATTCTGCTTGAGCGGCTGTGCAGTGATGTGAACTCTTGACCTGTCCAGTGTTGAGGATGCAACAAAACTTCGGAACGATACTTTATTCAGAAGTCGATGGCCTTTCTTTTACCAAAGGATTTCAGGACAATGAAAGGTTTTTCTACTTAATTTAGATTTAAATTAAAGGTGTTAATAAACAATTAAAACAGAGCGGAATATTTTTATGTAATAATTTAAAATTAATTAATGAAATAAGAATTTAAGCTTAATTATTTATTAGATATTGAAATGATACAAATAATTTAGTTAGAAAATAATAATAAGTAATCGTAAGTCCGCTTATGCGAACAAAGTTTTTTTAAAACTTTTATGGAAATAGGATGGTAAATTAATTTCGGAGTTAATGGATTATTTGAGGATTTAATTTTTTAAAACTATCGACTACAAAAAATTAAAAGCTATATTTCGCTTCCCAGAAAGGTAAGGATTTATATTTTTCGAGATTTTTCTTTTTTTTTGGTTCGTAAAAGTATATATATATATTATTTATATGTAATATTATATGTTATAGGTGTGTGTAGTATAAAAAAAAAATAACAATAAATTTAAAATATATTGATAAAAATCAAACCATCATTATATTTATACGTTCATATATAATATATATATAATGATATAGTATAGTTATATGTATATATATGAATTTGCAAAACATTTGGTTTTGTTTCGCGTATATATATATGTCTATATATATATATATTTTGAGTATATTATATTATTTATTATTATATATATAGGTATAGAGTAATGTATGTAGTAGTTATATATATTATGTGTTATTATTATAATTAGATATATTGGTATATATTTATATATATATATTATATATATTAGGTATAAAAGGTATAGTATATGTATATTTTTATTAATGATAGTTGTTATATATATACTAAGATATATATATGTATATATATTATATATATATTATATTATAAGTATATATATTATATATTATGTTGTTTGATAGTTGTTAGGGTATAGTATGTTATGTCTTATTTTGTATAGTTATATTATATGTATATAGTATATTATATTTTGCTTAATCAGTCATGACACTAGTTGTTTGTTTTTATTGTATAATATAGTATAGTATATATAATTTAGTGAGTAAGATGACGATTGTTATATATTGATTTGTGTTTGTGTGGTTGGGTGTTGTGTTTATTAGTTTGTGGTGATATTGTATTTATTGTTTATTAAGAGGTTGTTATAAGTGTTGATGTATATACTCCATTAGGAATGGGCTCTGTATGCTACAGTGTTTTATGCTTTTTCAAATTTTCTGTTCGCGGTATTTGTGGATCTGTATTATTTGTTTTTTTTAAGCGTGTTCTTCACTTTCCAACGGCCATGTGAATCGTGGTTTACGATATTGTGTCGGTTTGTTCTTTTAATTTTTATTATTTAGTGTATTTTATAGTATATTGGTGTATATATATATTGGTTATTATAGTTTGTTATTATTTTATTTATGTATTATATAGTTGTAGTTATATTGAGGGTAGGTAAGTGATAGTATTTGTTAGTATATTGTTTAGGTTAGGTTGATTTTTATTTGATCTGATGATAGTATATTAGTTGTAGATTTTATGTGGTTGTTTAGTTTTTTATTGTGTTATTAATATTATTTGTGTAGGTTAAGTGTTTGCAGGTGGTGGGATTTTTTTTGGGTAAGTTGTGTATTTATATATATCATATATATATGTAGTCTCGAGAAAACTTTATTGGTTGTTTCAAGGTCTTCTATAGTGTGGCTGAGTTAATTCAATAAATCTGATAATGATTATTAAAAGCTGAAAGAGATGAACTATTTTATGGCTTTGTATTAAAAGCGTAGTTTGCTCTAAATACTAGTAAACACATGTAGACTTCAAGGTTTTTGCATGTATAATAAATATACAGTTCATACGTTCATACAAACATTCATGCATGCATTCACAGTTTATACATTCATGCAGACATTTATGCATGTATATAGACACCTATGTGTGACATTTGGTGTTGGAATCATTTAGGATTTGAAATCGAATTTTAGTTTGAGAAAATCTCTTTCAAAAATTCAAGTCTACGAATATCGATTTTCATCCTCTTTCCCTTCTCTTTGCTCTCTTTCCCCTCTCACTCTTTCCTTCTCTCTCTCTCTCTTTCCCTCTCTCTCTTTATCATTCTTTTTCTCATTCTGTATCTTTTTCCCCTCTCTCTTATGTACTCTCTAAGTATTTTTATAGCGGCTTACAAGCTCTTCCTCTTTCTCTTCTCTCTCTCTTTATCTCCTCTCCTTCTCCCTCTTTCTCTTTATCTTCTTCTCTCACAACGCACTCTCTCTCTCTCCTTACTTCTCTTTTTAGCCACTGATAAAAATAACTATAAATTCTCATTCAAAGAGTGAGTTTCAGGTTCGCAATATTTACTTAATTATTTATCTTCATTTTCGGAAGACTTTTATTACTATTGTTTTTTCCCTTTATAATGAGTTAAATTCTCGTTTTATGAAGGAGTGTTTCAAGCTCACGTATTTCTTCTCATTACTTCGTATAGGTCACGTGGTGTGAACAAAAGTTTTTGAGTTTTTTCCAAGCAACAAAAACAATATCTGTAATGGAGAAACCTGCCTGACTACTTTTTTTATTTTATTTTTTATCTATTTTTTTTTTTTAAAGAATATTAAAAGTGATTGACGTTGCATGCCACCCAACCAAAGAAGGAAATTAGAATAATAATAATAAAAATAAATCTTACTTCATCTTTAATACAACTAGAAATGAATAATTAATTCTAATCCTTCTTTGCAGTTAATATTTCTTTTATTTATTTGTGTGTGTGTGTATTTATGTGTGTGTGTGTGTGGAAAAGTGACGCAGACCCTCATGTCAGCCACCAGAGAAGGGGAAAACTAATATGTAGACTAAATGAAAAACCAACATACCCTGAATCATGTCTTTCGGAAGTTCATAAGACAGAGAAAGTGTAAAAAAAAGAGCCTCAAATCGTACAGGTAGAATACAGAATGCAGCTAGTAGTTATGCAATCGATAGAGGGACAGAATCGCAAGGTAACGCGGCTAGGATTCGATACCTCATCCGGATCCTAGGTAGTAATTAAATAGAGCAGTTCCCCTTCTCGAAAAGGTCAAAAAAAAAAAAAATGAAAGAAAATGGGTTTAATGTAGGGTTAGAGATGTAAAAAATGGTCATTATTAATAATGCTAAAGGGTTGGGTGATAATATATTTTTGCAAATTATTATTACAAAAATTTACAAAAGCATAAGTAAATGATGGATTTGATAAACAATAGGTTCATCAAAGAAGTGTGTGAGTAATGAACTTTACACAACAAACAGAATTGAACGGAAAAAGAATGAGTGTGTAGAGCAAGATTAATCACAGAAGCTCTCATTAAAGTGAGAGATATGCGACAAAAACTTTCATATTAACATTGTACATTGTAATAACCATTATATAAAAAGAATGATGCAACAGTTTGACTGATAAAAAGAGATCGAAGAAGGTCAGTAATATGGGATACCGATCACTGGAATTTTCCTCACACTCACTGCACCGCACAGCACCGCACCGCAACACCAAAATAAATATATATATTTTTGGCACCGTAACGCAATGGAACACTAGAATTGTGTGCCAGACAGTACCGCATTGCACCCGGCGAGTCGGTCAACCCTAGTCTTAGTCAACCTTAGTCAACCCTAAAGTGGGCGAGTTGGTAGGCGGAAAACCTCTAGAGTTTTTTTTAACCTTTATCAAGAAAATTTGTTTTTTTCGAACCACCGACAGGCAATTTTTTATTTTTAAATAGTCGTTACCGTGGCTTAATCGGTAAAGCGATAGAGTCGCAAAGGCAAGGGCACGGGTTCGATCTCTCGTCCGGATCCTAGGTGTCAATTACCTATAGAAGTTCCCCTCTCAGAATAAGGCTATGCCCGTGAAGTGCGAATTTTATTAATATATAAAAAAAAGTTTTAAATTACACACATGGAGATACTCAAGTATCTAATGTATCAATGTATCTAATGTATCTGTATCTAATATATCTGTATCTAATGTATCTGTACCTGTATCTAATGTATCTAATGCATCTGTATCTAATGTATCTGTACCTGTACCAATGTATCTAATGTATCTGTATCAATGTATCTTATGTATCTGTATCTAATGTATCTGTACCTGTATGTAATGTATCTAATGTACTCAAGTATCTAATGTAAAGTATTTAATGTAGCTTAAAAAAATAATATTGTTCAATGTCTGTATCTAATGTATCTGTACCTTATCAATGTATCTAATGTATCTGTACCTGCATCAATGTATCTGTATCTAATGTATCTGTACCTGTATCAATGTATCTAATGTATTTGTATCTAATGTATATGTACCTGTATCAATGTATCTTATGTATCTGTATCTAATGTATCTGTACCTGTATGTAATGTATCTAATGTACTCAAGTATCTAATGTAAAGTATTTAATGTAGCTTAAAAAAATAATATTGTGCAATGACATACTAGTTTTTCTTTTTATAATTTAATAATTTTTTTTTCTCTCCATTTTTTTTATCTACTTATTTATTTATTTTTTTCCTTAGTTTAATTTAATTATATTTTTCTTTTGATATTTTATTATTATTTATCAAATAAATTTCTTCACTTATTTTCGTATAAATATTTAAGTGCTTTTAAAGTTGAATGAAAAATTATATTCTACAAAAAAAAATTTCATTCTATTTTTAAAATATTATTTTAATATAATTTTGAGATTCTATTTTAAAAAAAAAAAATAGTAAAAATTTAAATATATATATATATATATATAATATATATATTAATATTAGTTTATTATATATAATATAATATATATATATATAATATATATAATAATATATTATATATAACCAATATATACCTGACCTATATATATATATATATAACTATATATTATGTATATAATACATATATGTATATATATATAATATTACTTCAATAAAGTCTATTAATTAAATAAATCAATAAAAATATAAAATATATATATACTATATATATTATATATATATATAAAAATTTAAATAATATATATATATATTAAATGTTATAAAAATCATGAAATATTAAAAATAATATTAAAATAATAATAATAATAATAATAATAATAATAATAATAATAATAATAATAATAATAATAATAATAATAATAATAATAATAATAATAATAATAATAATAATAATATAATAAAAAAATATTAATAATAAAAATAATAATATTAATAATATAATGTAATAATAATAAAAATATAATAATTAAAATATTTTAATAATAAAAATAATAATATAATAATAATAATAATAATAATAATAATAATAATAATAATAATAATAATAAAAAAATATTTTTAAAAAATAAAAAAACTTAATTCGTGTTTTGAATGATGCGCCCCAAAAAATAGAGAAGATAAAACACACACCACCCAAAAAAAAAAATTAAACAGAAAAATATAGAAGATAAAACACACCACCCAATAAAAAAATATCCCCCCCCCCCCGAAAAAAAAATATCCCAAAAAAAAAAAAAAAAAAATAAATTTAAAAAAGAAAAAAGAAAATAATTTTTAAAAAAAATCACAAAAAAATACAAATAAGGAAGAGAATGATAAGCCTGAATGATAAAATTTATCATTGAAAAAGAAAAGTGTCTAAAAAATAATGAATATAATGAATGACCGAGCCGAGGCTAATTTATAACAGGGATAGACCATAAAGTAAATTCAAAATGGCCAAAAAATGACCACAAAAACGGCTTAATGGTCTGTGGACCAAATGGCCATTGGATTGATAACTTTATGACTGACAGAACTAAAAAAAGGAAAATAATATACAGAAATTAATACAGAATATCATTTCCAGCGAAATATTTAAAATAAAAAATAAAATAAAATAAACTAAAAAATATAAAATTTCTAGCAAACTTTTTTTTTTTTTGATTTGAGATTTATAGAATAATTAATATAATTATTATTAAAATTAAATTATTTGTTAATCTACAAAAAGGAAAGGGGCAAAAGGGTGAATTAATTTTATACTTGGGAGTTCTAATCCCTAATTTCTTTGAAGTGTTTATATTTATCAATAATCTTTAAAAGTGTTAACATTTTCTTGACACTAAATTTCATAACATTTTTTTCAATACTAGTTACTTTAATAATGTTTATCACACAATCGCACAGCCTTAATTAACCATTAATATATACCAAAGCTTTCCAAACTACTACAAACTAAAAAAAAATAAATCTTTAAATTTTATTTTTAAAATTCCCAAAGATTTCTATTGACGTAACTAGGGGTGGGCAGAGGTCCATGACCCCTCCCCCCTCCCGATTGCCAATTGGCCACTCAAGAAATTTGTTTAATCAATAAAAAATCATAACTGGCTTGCTGAAATTTTCAGTTAAAGGGCCATGCGCTCCCAGAAAAATATACTAGTTATACCGATGACCATTCCCTATGTTAGTTTGTAATAGTGCTTCACCAAATAATGTAAAACTCACAAACAGGTAAACTGAAAATCAAAACACACAGAATCTTGTAGTTTAAATATCCAATACTTCACGAGAGAATGACTACTTTACTGTAGATTCGCGAAAATATCCTAAAATGTTAATAGTATCATGATACATGTCATGATACTATTAATAGTACATAAAGATGTAAAGAAATATAATATATATATTAATAATATATATATTATATATATAAATTATATATAAGTATAGTATATCTATTCAGCATTTGCTATATATAATCTTATATATATAATACATACTATATAATGTTATATTAAAATAATATAATAATAATAAAATAATAATAATAATAATAATAATAATAATAATAATAATAATAATAATAATAATAATAATAATAATAATAATAATAACATAGGAAATCTTCTGGATTGCAAAGATGGCAAGCATCTAAAACGTATTGAAAAATAAACTATGCAGTTATAAATGATATTTTCATCTAACCAAGTGAAAATGTATCTAAAGCGAAGAAATAACGAGTTTAGTGGCTCGTTCAATCAGGGCTAAAATACAAGACTTTAACGCACATGTGAAAGAGTGAGGAAAAAGGATGAAGTGTGTTCCAAACCTTAACTGTAGGGGGGGGGGGCGTGAAGTAATGAGCATAGCGTTTAACTCTTAGGTCTAATATTTAGCTCCATTATTTTAACATTATAATTCTCTCCCAGGCTTCTAAATTATCACTTACAAGTATAAATAGGCAAAATATTTTATAGTTAAAACTTTTCTCCCGACTCCGGTTTCTACTCTACCCGAAAATGAACAACTGGAATTTCAATTTGTAAGTTTTGTTTTATTTTTATTTTTTTCTATATTCGAAACAATAGTTTAAAATTATGTTAAAAAATGTTGTTTAGCAAAGATATTTCTCTTTCATGATTCCTGCTCCCATCTCCACAGACATGCATTCCATATTCCAAAATGAAAAAATTACTAAAATCGCAATTTCATTTATTTTAATGCTTTAGTCATTCACAAGATGATTTTTGTAAGCTTTGCAAGTTGTCAAAACTGAAAAACGACGTAAAAGTAATAAGTTAGATTATAATAATGTGGATATTAGAAGAAAAAGGAAACAATAAGACGAGGTCATAAATATTGTTCCCACCTCCTCTTGGATCTATCTTCAACGACCCCGCCTCCTCTTGTTCGATCTTCGTCGACTAATGCTTTTTATTCCGTATCATTGAATTCATGGCTGCCATTTGACCAAATTCTTTTACTTTTTTTTTTTTTTTTTTTTTTTTTTTTTTTTTTTACTTTTCTTTCTTATTTAATATTTGCCCTTTTTTAAAAAAAAATATTTACCCTTAAAATTTTCACTTTTATTTTTATTTTGAGTCATTTTTTTATTAACAATTTTTTTTCTTTCTTCGGTTTTAGATTTGATTTTTGATTTTTTTAAATATTTGGTACAATATGAAGCGCCACAGAGATCTCTAAGAAAAGCGCTACTCAAATTTTTTAAAAATATTTTTATTTTAAAAGTTAAATTGATTTGTAACCCAATAGAGACATTCCAATGTGCTTCTAGATTTCATGGCTAAAGCCCCAACCCTCCCAACGCATGAAACAATTCTATATTCAAAAGACCAGGGTAACATAGTCATGTTTATTACTCAAAAATCAACCACAAACCAGAAAAAATACAAATAAATACACAGAATAATCCTAAAAAGTCTCGGGAAACAAAATATAAACACATCAATCACAACAAAGCCCCTTCCACACTCGAAAAGATCTTAAACATCATTGCATATCTCAAACCTTCAAAGACTGAAGGTTCTGATTACATTTCTATATACCCATTAATTATCATCTTAATCCTCAAACCTAATATACTTCTCTAGTTCCTTCCGATTCTTTTTAAGCTGATGCCACTACTTAAACCCATATCTATCATATCCATAATCTTAAAGGTATTTTAATAACTAATTTCTCCACAAAGAAGCAAAACATATTCACAAACTTTAAACACCCGTCAAGGTTTCAGGTCAAACTGCATAAAAATTAAGAAAATTAAGACTTTAAAGTCTCTTCCAGGCATCAAATTTGGTAAACATCTTCAAACAATACATCTGCCCTTATCTCAACTACCCTTGACCACCGTGGGCTTCAGTATTCTATAATTCTAATTACAATAAACTTGAAATATATAGCTTAAAATAGGATTTTAATTAAGAGCAATAAAAGGTTGCCTCCCAAACTCCACTTAAAAATAATAAAAAACATTACCCCTCACAACAAGAATGTGTGCATTGTTTTACCGAGCTCCAACCCGAACTATTTCAGATGTCCATGTCCCTCTCTCGAGAATATAGAACATCTATTGGTGTGCTGCTCTGTTCTTACAATCCAATGGCAAAATAACATCACCTCAATCCGGAATCTCAGGCCCCGGTTAGCTGCCGGACAGCCCACTTCTCATTGGAATGTATATAAGCAACATGGATAACTAAGTGTGTGGTCACAGAGGTTAATCTCCCCATGGTCATATATATATATATATATATATTATATATACAACAATAGATATAATATTATATATATATATATAATATATATATATATATATATAATATATATATTATATATATATAGTTATATATATATACAACAATAGAAAAGCTAAATAATTATTTTATTAATTACTGGAAAATCGCATCGCACTCATCATATATATATATATATATATATATATATATATATACTAATAAGTGTTATAAAACAAATATAATCCTATATATAGTACTGATATTCTAATTTTAAATCAAAAAGCTATAAATAATACATATATATATATATATATATATATTATAATATATATTATTAGCTTTTCAATAATTCATTGTTTTGGTTTCTATACCAAAGGTCAATAACCAACTCCTTAAGCTCTTCCTCTGCCTTCTTCCTCTGCATCTTACATTATTTTTATGCTGTCTTTGCTCATTTGTGCATTGTTAGATGTTATTACTGCGTCGGGATTGTAGCCTAAAAGCTAGTCTTTCTCAATTTATTAATTGTCCAGTTTGGTTCTTCTTCCATGTTAATTCATCCAAGACTTAGTGGAATACTTAAAGTTGACAAAATGATTTCTACAAATCATTTTTATTATCATGATAATGTACGGCTTGAGAGGGCGAAATATTGCGTTTCTTTTGGAACCTCTTCAAGAATTGGTTGAGAAAAACTTTCGTGAAGTCTACTTTTTGTTGTCATCGAGGGAAAATAAATCAATGAAACAAGTGGAGAAGAGAAACTCTAGTACCTAGCATGTTTACTATGTTGTGTGAAGTATGTAATGCCTTCCAGTGGGAGGATAGATCAGAGCTTTAGAACAATTCCTTTTCAAAAATAGAATTACTTCTTTTTTCTGGGATTTTCTACTCTTTATTTTCACTTATTTGGAAAGAAAGAAAAGGAAGAAATTAAAATGAAAAGAAAATTGAGGGAAGTAACAATAACATTGATTTTTTTTTTGGTTTAACTCGTTTCGATTTTGACTATGGGATTTTTCAGGCTCAGCCTCAAACCTAAACTCGAGAAATGTTCATAATTTTCTTGGCACCAAAAAAAAAACAAAATGAAACTTTTTCTGACCTCTAAAACGTCGATTTCAAGTGTTTTTTTGAGTCTCTTTTTATTTGCTTTATATTTTCATTTGAAGAATAAAAAACATATTTCAGATATTTTTGTGCATTTTATTTAGTCTCTCTATCTCTCTGAAGCTTCAAATATAAATTGTTAAATTTCAAAAGTATAAATACTATTTAGAATTAAATATTATTATATATAAATATATTAATTATACATAACAATTAAATATTTTTTAAATATATTTAATATATTTTGCTTTAAAATATGAAATTTATATATAGTATATATAGAATATTATATGTAATTCAGTATAATATATTACAAAAAATGGCGAGTTTAATATATAGAATATCTATAAGTATTTATAGAGTCCTTAATGCAAGAAAGATCTTATAAGGAAATTGTATTATGTAATTTAGTTTGCAAATAACTTATAATGTATTTAGAATGCCCTGTAATGTAATATATAATTTAGTTAAATACGTGTCAAGGAGCAGGCGTGGTCACAATATCCTCTCAAGGTTTCACTCAAATTATGTTAATATTTAATATTAATTCTAAATAATAATTTTTACTATTAATTACTAATTTTAACTAAATTATGGGGGGGAAGTGAGTGGGAGTTGAAAAGTCTTTACATAATCGTCATTTTTTAATTCTATAATATGTTTTAACTATTAATATTAATATTACTATTAACTTCATCATCATCGTCTTAGTTATTATCTATATATCTTATATTCTTTAATGCTCTATTTCGGTATTAAATTTATTTACACTATATTATATAATTATGTCTTATGATATATAATGAGTTAAAACAAATTATCTAGGTATTTTATAGTTAGATTTAAATGATTTATCTACAACACAACATTCTGCATGAAAAAAATAATATGATCTGCTTAACTGAGTACGCTTTACTTACCTTAGATAATATTTTTTTTCTCTTTTCCTAAATGAACATAACAAGATTTAGATATGATTTTTTATATGCCTGTCTCTTATAAGTATGTCGAAAAATATTCTTATAACAAAATGCGTCGTTATAATGATTCGATCTTGCTTTGCTTAGTTACTTTGAAGTAATTTTTTTAATTACGAAAAATCGGTTAATTATTATTTCATGTTCCACTAGTGTTCTTAGCCGATCTTAATATTAAAATTATAATTTTAATTATATATGTGAAAGGAAAAAAAACAGGTTAAATCTGGCACTAATAACTTTAAAAAACAATATGTTTGCAGATTCCGATGGCCCCCTATTTCCGCCATTTACTTTCGCTTTTTGTTTAATACCTACTGAAACAAAGGTATATAATAGTAAAGGTGCAGAAGATCAGGATTATCTCTACCTTCTGAAAACCTCAATATAATCTTAACTATGCCCTTTAAAATGTTCTTGAATAAGTGAATTGTATATGAGCAGCAGAAAAAGTTTATTACGGCAAGCCATAGTCGTTTTCATGTTATTTTTTCGATTTTTTTTTCCTTTTTCAGTTCCAAAGTGTAACACACACACTCCCTCCTGATATCAATTAACAAAAAAGAAAAAAGAAATGATATGAGAACAAAAAACTTTAATAATTATAAAGGAACACTGCCAGTAAGTGAAGCCCAAGAATAAGAATAAGGTGAAAGAGTTGATATTTGATTATATTGTAAAATTGAGGATGAAGAGTGCAAGGTAAAAGATCAGAGTTTATATATATACGATTAGATGAAGACTATATAGATATATAGTATATATATATATATTACGTATATATATATATTTATATATAGAGATAGTAGAGTAAGTATATAAATGCGTACGCAAGCGCGCGGAAGGACACACAACACGCAACAACACAGAGACAGATAGTAAGATAAGAGATGAGTGAGAGACGAAGGTATATATAGAGAGTATATATAAGATTTAGAGGTAATGATATAGATGAGAGATATTATACACACACACACAAGGTACACCAGGAAGGTAGATAGAGATAGATATACTCTTTCTGCACTAGAGGTCAATCACATAGATAGTGAAGAGAACGAGATGTAAGAGAGAGAGAAGTAGATGAATAGAGACATATATGAGTGAGTGAATTATATTAAGTAAGATATATATAATATCGATTTATATCGATATATATAGTAGAACTCGGATAGATATAGATATAGGTAGTGAGAGTGAGTGAAGATAGTGAGTATATACGAGTATTTATAGAGAGATATGTAAGAGAGTAAGAGACAGAGACAGAACAGAGACAGTGACAGAGACATATAGAGACAGAGACTCACACAAACACACACACAAACACACACATCACTACACACACACACACACACTCAACTACACACACTACACACGCACTCACACACACACTACTAAACACACAGACACAGGCATCACACTAGACACTCAACCCACTCCCGTCAGACAAACAGTAAGCAAACTCAATATCTCAACCCTCAAGACTTATAATTTTTATTATTATTATTATTATATATTATTATTTATTATTTATTATTTATATATATTTATTTTATTATATATTATTATTATTTTATATTAATATTATAATTTATATAATTATAATTATTATTATTTATCATATAATATTTAATTTAATATAATTATTATTTAATTATGTAATTAATATTATTTAACTAATTATATAATATTATTATAATAATAATATATATATATAATGATTATTATTAATTAAGAGAATAGTATTAAATCATTATTAACAGTATTTATACAATTTAACAACGTAAGCATTCTTAATAAATTATTATTAATTTATTATTTATTATTATTATTTTAATTTAGATTAGATTATATTATATTAATATTTAATTCAGTTAATTATAATTTTTAAATTAATTTAATTGATTATATTAATTATTGGTTAATTTATTTCATATATTTATTAATTCATTATTATTTATATAAATATATATAATTTAATTATCTATATTTATTAATTATTATTATTATATATTATATAATTTTGTTCCGTCTAGTTATAAAAGGAAAATTATAAATATATATAAAGACACGATAGTTGTAGATACTATACAAGCCGATAGATTCAATCGTAATTGCTTTTTTATGGATATTTATTAGTTCAGAAATAAGCGACAATTACTTTTAATATATTTATATATATATATATATATATATAATATTAATATATATAGATATAATTATATATATTAATTTAATTATATATATATATATATTAATATATATAATAATATATATATATATATATATAAATATATATTAAATTAGTAAAATTGATATATTATATATGATATATTATAATATTAATATTATATTATAATATTTATATGATATCACCGTTTTACTATACCACATAACCTCGTGTAGTGATTATGGTCAGGATGAGTGATTCAAGTGGGAATGCATATATAGTAATACTTCACCCTTCCTTATCATTCTATTGTTATATCTATCTGTTGAATAAATATCATTTATATTAATATCTGTAATTATCTTATATTAGCTTATATTTAATCATAAATAATCATCATTATCTGGTCACAAATTTCCATTATTATCATTTTATTCTTTTTTGATTATATATTATATTTACATTTTTATTTAAAATTTACTACTACTATATATATATTTATTTAGCTTTATCTAAACTTTAATAAAACTGGGTAGTGAGTATAAATTTTTATTTTTTATATTTAAATATAAGTTTGTTTATATATTGTGAATTTTTAAATTCTTATCTGTTTTTTATTTTCATAACCCTCTGAATTATATCAATTTTAATATTATATTTTAGTAGAATTTCTGACTTTATTTAATATTTAATTTATATTTAATATTATAATATATATATATATATATTAATTATATAATATATATATTAATATAAATATTAATTATATAATATAATATATTATTATATATATAATATATATATAATTAATTATTAATATTATATATAATATATAATATATTATAAGTATATAGTATATAATATATATAATATAATATATATATTAATATTGTTAATAAATATATTATAATATATTATTATATATATATATTATATATATATATATATTATCAATATATTATATTATATATATATAATATATATATAATATATAATATATATAATATATATATATTAATATATATATATATACTATATATATTATATATAATAATATATATATATTATAATTAATATTGTTTAATGATAATTTTAGTAGATTTAATCGCTAATCTGTACCATCTAATTAGATATATGATAAATGGATCTTTTAAGATAAAATAACGGTGATTATTCAAAATTAAAACAAGTATATTTATTATTAATATATTTTCCATACTTATCTAATATTACCAATACTTCTACAAATATTATATAATATATAAGTATGAATTTAAAAAACTATAACTATATTCAAACTATATTTATTATTATTAATTACAAAAATGATAGTAAAATCTTCTAATCTCTCTCACTGCTCTCTACTCTCTCTATGTCTCTCTCTTTAATAGCTAATCTCTCACTCTCTCTCTCATCTCTTCTCTCTCTCTCTACTCTCTATTCTTATCATCTCTCTCTCTCTCTCATTAATAACTCTCTATCTCTCTTTCTCTCAAAATTCTCTCTAATCTCACATCAACACACAACACTCAAATCAATATAACACACCACACCATCAACACATACATCATATATATATTAATTAATTAATATATAGCTCATATATATATATATATATTAGTATATATATATAATAATATATATATTAATATTAATATATTACATAGATTTATTAGTATATAATATAATAATTATATAATATAATATATATTTATATATATATATATTATAAGTATTATATTAAACTCTAAAAATTTGAGTGACTATATAGTAACTCTCTAAAATTGAGTATATATGGCATTATTATGAATACTGTTTGAATACTGATCTATTTCTAATATATATTGCAGCATCAAACTGATGATATTTTGTGTGTCTGTTTCTGTCTGTCTCTCTGTCTGTCGGATTGTCTGCATGTGTGTCTTCACCAAAGCGCGGACGCAGCAGCAGCAGCAGCAGCAGCAATAACAATAACAACAAAACCAAATAACACAAGACAACAACAACAGAAAAAGCATATGTAATTCTCTAATTAAATAAGTGCACATGTACATTATTTACATGTGTATGCATCATAGCAACATCAAACGACAAAAAACGAACAAAAAGCAAACAAAACAGACAAAAATAGCAAAGGGGAGGGCTTAGTGACGTCAGAACAATACAGATCCTGATTGGCTTGCCCGCCATTTAGATCCCTTACTACTCCTAACCCTAACTAGGTCTAACGTTGTGCAAGACTCCTTGAGAGGAAACTTAGTGATAAGTTTAAGGTAGTAGGTCAAGTTTTTTCAAGCAAAAATTTTTCGATTTAGGTATCCTCTTGCATCATTGTATGCTTGAATGAATAATAATTAAATATTTTGCCAATCTGAAAAATTATTCGACAAGAAAAAAAACTAAATTTAAAATTGCAGATATTTGAGTAGAATGTCTCATATTTGGAGCTTTCCTACCTATTATTTTGGAACTTGTTTTATGTGTTTAAATATGTCTACTAATGTCTAATATCCATGTGAAATGCATGATGAAGTTTTATCATATTAATAAATGAGGTCACCTGTATACGGTTGACAGTTATTTTAAAAATTGATGGAAATGAAAATAATGCAAAGGTCTTGAAGGTCAAAATCTGAGAACAAAATGTTTATTGAAATAGACCAAAGTATTTTTTCTATTTTATTATTTCCTCACGGGCACTGCATCTCTGTAGGCGTATGCTACCTTGATCAGGCTGTCTTGCACGAAGCTCAAAGGGTTTCGAGGCAAGACATGAGTTTTTTGAGCAATTGATGACGGTAGGTGGCTTGCTAGGCCTATCCCAACCATTTCATGGGAAAAGTAGAATGGCAAGAGAGGGTTCCCAGCCTCGAGAGCCATGCAAAGATAATCTTCATATTGACAAACTGCGTCGGAACCTTCACATCTAGGCCAAAAATCACTTATAGCAGCTTCTTTATTTTTTAAATCCAAATTATATTTCTATTCATTTGTCAAAAAGAACTGATTGAATGATTTTGTCACTTCACACCTAAATTAGTCCGAATACCGCTTTATTTATATATTTTAAATTAATAAATTTTGAAAAAAAACTGGATTAAAAATTTTGTTGCTCCTCCTCTGAACTTCGTTAAAATATCAATTTAATTTTGTTTAATAATCTGGTTTTAATTTATAATTTTTGATTCAATAAAAATCCGAAAAATTTTCATGCAGATTTTCATAAATTTTGCCAGCTGTTTCTAAATAATAAACTGGCCTTAACAATGCGGTTCATCTTCTTTACTCGGGCAAAAAAACTGTTAAAACTTTCTTATTTAATAGTTCTCTTGAAGATTTTATTCAGCCTTCGTCTTAGTCTCTACAGTAGTATTCTTACGTTTTGACAGGCCCCGGACTTTTCGATAAGAAGGAATAGAGGTATCGGTCTGAAACTTGGAATATAATCTATTGAGGTATTAAGCTCGAAACCGACGAGTTTTTAAGTCACTAGGATGTATATAGGGGGTACCTCCCACCCGAAAGCGTAGCTCAAATATGTCACTTATGCCCTTGTTGCAGCTTTCGAGCGCTAGGGGATTAGGTTTAAGACGAGATAGGCTCGAGCGTGATGACGTAATTTCGTCGTAGACGAGATTACGTACCCTTGCGTCCCCCCGTAAGGGCGGACGCTGCCCCCTAAAAAATTAAATTGTTCGTAGAAGGCTGAAATTTGAATAGTGTATAGAAGAAGGAGAAAGGAGTCAGACGTAATCTCGTCGTAGACGAGATTACGTACCCCTGCGTCCCCCCGTAATGTCAACAGTTTATTCGTGTGTAAGTTGTTTTAGGTTTGTATTTGTACATTATTTTCTTAGTTCATATGATGCTCATGTTAGTCAGTTTTATTAAATTGTGAAAAACATTGTTTTATGTTTAGCATATATTCACCTGGTTATAATAAAAGATAATTTTTGTGCTAATGTTTATCCGAAAATTGATAACTCCGAAAATGGCGTCGTAAATAATCAATAGTGTTAATGTAAATTAACATTGTAATGTTTAGATAAATGCTTGAAAAAGTGTGAAAGGTTTACGTTTTGGTACGCTTTGAGCTAGGTACTATTACTGTTGTTTAAGATATGGACTTTGTTAATCGTTAGTAGTTTATTTCGTTCGCGTAAGGATGGTGTGTTTAGGTTTTGTCATTGCTTCATTATATTTCTTAGTTCTGGTAATGCTCTGTTAGCTTTATTAATGTGAAAACAATGTTACGTTAGCATATATTCGACAGTGTATATTCGTTGGTTAGTATATAAAAGAACTTATTTTTGTACGATGTGTTTATCCGAAATGACTCGAAATGTGACTGAATCATTAGATCAATTAGATCAATGAAGGAGTCATGGACGGGTGGACTACGGAGGGGCCCGGAGGGGACGGGGTGGTTTTTGATTTACTGATTTACTGATTTATTGCTTTAAGGGGACGTTGCGCGTAGCAACACTAATGTACACTTTTTTTGGGATAAAGTCTAACACCATTCGACAAGAGGAAAGATTTCCTGTACAATAATTTGTTTTAAATAACATATTGCAAAAAAGGCGTTAGTAATTTCTGTAAATTTTCTTCCCAAATATCAAGAATCAGCATTTTTATCAGCATCTTTAAACAAGGTGAATTTCTGCTGAACGTACAAAAGATTTTTTCAAGCGGATTTCACTGAAATACTTTCCATACGCATATATTTTATGAAATAACTTACAAATAGCAGCATATATAAAGAATTTTTTTTTATTTGATTTTTTTGCTAAATCTCAAAAAAAATTTTCTCCATAAAATTTAAAAATTATCAGAAATATACCAAAAGTTTTTTTATTTGCATGAATCATAAATCAAAATGTAGTTCAATGTATACAAAATTGAAAAAACAAAAAAAAGAAAAGGTATAAAAAGGCGTTGAATTTTTTCGTTATACCCCCTGAAAATAGGCAGCTCAAGTAAAAGAAGTTTTTTTTAGTGAAAATAGTCCTCAAAAAGTTGATACTGCGTGAGGCACAAGTGGCAAAACCGTGGGTTTGACAAGAATAAATTTATATAAATGGAAAAAAATGGTTATCTTCGCCATTTTTAACTCAGTTGTAAAAATAATTCTAATGCAGATGAATAGTAAAAAAAAGTTTATAATGCTATCAATTTTATTTGGAATTTTTTCTTTTTTTTTTTTTTCTTTTTTTTTTGCAAATAAAGAAGTTTTAATATTAAATAACTTTTTTATTATATAATCGCGATTAATGACGAAACTTTCAGAGCAATGTTTAGATTAGAAAGAATACACATATTGTTTAGGTAGAGAGAATTAAATTTTTTTGTATACCTAACGCTTTTGGCCGCTGGTTCATAGGAAATAACTAATAAAGTTTTTAAAACCGTTTTCCCCGCAAGTAGCAGCAATACCTAATTGGGCGTAGCTGAAAATTTTAGTCTAAAATAAAGATGTTTGTATATTCCGTCGGAGTTAATAAAGGCCATAAAAAATTTCATTTCTTATCATGTGAAACAATTTATGTTGCATGATACCTAATTCCCTAGCCAGTTTTTGTCGGGTTCTTACAAAATAAAAAACCATGAAAAACTTAAATTAAAAATATAATTCCCAATCGAGTTTGAATTTGCAGAGTCATATATAACCTCCTGGGAAAGGTAGATATTTTTTGTTTAGAGAAAATTTTTTGTATGCCGAAAAGTTTTGTCACTGCTCATGGGAAACTTTTCAAAGTTTTCAAAAGTTTTCTCGTGATCAGCGGCAAAAACTGTTGGGCATACAATATTTAATCTAAATAGAATATGTATATTTTGTAGGTATCTTGCACAAAGCTGTGAAAATTTCATGCAATCGAGTAAGTATTAAAAAAGTTACACGCCACCTGTTCGCTATTTATTTAAAAAAAAAATTTTTTTTGCTACTTAAAATATTTATGATAAATATTTTAGTTTTTGTTCAATCAATACAAAACTTTCAGATCATATACTACTAGGCAAGATTTACATTTTTTGTTTAGATAAATGTTTTGTAAACTCAAGGGGTTTGCCGCTGCATATGGGGAAACTTTTGAAAATTTTGAAATTTTCCCATGCACAGAGACAAATCCGTTCTCCATACAAAAATTTATTTAAACAAAAATTATGTATCTTCCCCAACTATACTTACTCTGAAAGTTTCGTGCTGATTGCATGAATAAAAAAAGGTTATCGTGATTTTTCATTTATGACATATCAAAATTGAATACCCCCCCCCATATCCCCCTCGTATATTGTGAAATAACAATATTTGTTGCATGTGAAAATAACCCGACATTCCGGAAAGCAGCAGTTAAATTCTACACTAAGAAAGTGTACTAAAACCTAAAATTCATAGAATTGATGATTACTACCCTCAAAAGTTAGGAACCCCAACGCGCAACGTCCCCTTAAATTCGGTAAACTATTACACTTTACTATGATATTTTGTTCAAAGAACTTATTTTTATGTTATGTTTGGATAAAACTTTGTTATGTTTGCAATTATTTGTTGGGATTATGATATTTAGGTAGGTTAAATGATAAATTTTTGTTTAAATAGTTATAATGATAATAGTTGTAAAACGTTTGTTACGTTAGCATATATTCGTTGGTCTGTATGATAATCGGACAAGGTTATGATACATTTTTTGCTAAATGTTCTGTGTCAGTGTAAGATTAACGTTAATATGCTAGAGATATGCTTGAAAAAGTATGAATAGGTTACGTTTTGCATGCAATGTTAGTTACTTTACTGGTGTTAAGTGTGGAATTTTGATAATGTTAACAGTTTATTCGTGTGTAAGTTGTGTTAGGTTTGTCTTTGTACATTATTTTCTTAGTTCATGTTATGCTATGTAGGCTTTATTGATGGTGGAAACTTTATTACGTTTAGAGTATAATTCGTGTGATCAGTATTATAATTAACCAATGTTGTGATAAATTTTAGTTAAATATTACCACGAGATTACGTCTGACTCCTTTCTCCTTCTTCTATACACTATTCAAATTTCAGCCTTCTACGAACAATTTATTTTTTGAGGGGGCAGGGTCGCCCCTTACGGGGGGACGCAGGGGTACGTAATCTCGTCTACGACGAGATTACGTCATCACCCTCGAGCGTAACTCGTCTTAAACCTAATCTCCACGCGCTCGGAAGCCGCAACAAGGGCGTAAGTGACATATTTGAGCTACCCCCTATATACATCCTAGCGACTTGAAAACGTCGGTTTCGAGCTTAATACCCCAATAGATTATATTCCAAGTTTCAGACCGATACCTCTATTCCTTCCTATCGAAAAGTCCGGGGCCTGTCAAAACGTAAGAATATTACTCTCTACTCTAGGTCTTCTCTTTTTTTCTTTTTTCTTTCTCTCAGCTGTTGTTAATGCGTCCAACTCCGACGACAGTCAATCTAATTATATAATTATAAACAATTATAAAGAGAAATCATACATAATATAATAAAGATAGTGAGAATGAGAAATAAGTTATGAAGACTATTCCTTAGTAGAGCAGAAATGAATCTTTGTCCAACTTTAGGGAGAAACTTAAAGTTTCATCTAAAACAATGAGTCATTTTCCTCTTAAGCAAGGTTTTAAAATCATAGAAGAAATAGTCAATGCTTGATCACATGTTATAATGTATCATTCAGAGTCAAACAGAAACTTTTTCAGATGGGGAAACAAATTAGTCAGTATATTCCGCGTTTTTCTAGGTAAGGTAATGAGTCATAGAGATAAAAACTCAATGGTTTTCATAGAAATATAAGAACACATTAACAATAAGACAATTAAAAGTGTTGACCTTGGACTTGAAGATACAGATATTGTAGGTCATGAAATGTCAGTGTAAGGCCAGACACTTAGCGATTGTGCTGACTTGCAAAGCTTAAAATTTGTGTACAATACGATATAAAGCAAAATTAGATCACATCATACAGCTCCTACTTTAATTAACGTTTGAGTTTCCAAAATGTTTTGAAAGACATCAGAAGTAAATGCAAATTCTAACACAGAGTCAAGAATTTTAAGCTATTTTGCTGAATAAGGAATTCGTTCCGTAATAATAATTATAATAATAATAATAGTAATAATAATAATAATAATAATTATAATAATAGTAATAATAATAATAATAATAATAATAATAATAATAATAATAATAATAATAATAATAATAATAATAATAATAATAATAATAATAATAATAATAATAATAATAATAATAATAATAATAATAATAAAAATAATAATAAATAATATAATTAATAATAATTAATAATAATAATAAATAATTAATAATAATAAT